>OZ020190.1:96257212-96329434 GCA_963971165.1 Philopedon plagiatum | reverse complement strand
TTAATAGGTGGGAAACTTGAAAGTTAAGAAAAAAAAAGAAGAAAAAAGAAAAACACAAAGAGTTCACAGACCAGGGACCTGCCAACTCATTTGTAGTATTTTGTCAGGAGACCCAGAGTTTTCTGGGCAACCTCCAACATCACCACGGAGGTTGCAATAGCCCCTGCGTGATACCTCTAACCCCATGAAAAAAGAAAAGGTAAAGAAATAGCGACAGTACCAGTTATGAAAGCGAGGGAAATATTGGGGAAGCTGTCTGTAAGGTAGTGCTAGACACGTGTTTCGTGCTTATTAGCACTCGTCAGTAGCACATAACCAAGTTAATAGGTGGGAAACTTGGAAGTTAAGAAAAAAAAAAGAAGAAAAAAGAAAAACACAAAGAGTTCACAGACCAGGGACCTGCCAACTCATTTGTGTCAGGAGACCCAGAGTTTTCTGGGCAACAGCCAACATCACCACGGAGGTTGCAATAGCCCCTGCGTGATACCTCTAACCCCATGAAAAAAGAAAAGGTAAAGAAATTGCGACAGTACCAGTTATGAAAGCGAGGGAAATATTGGGGAAGCTGTCTGTAAGGTAGTGCTAGACATGTGTTTCGTGCTTATTAGCACTCGTCAGTAGCACATAACCAAGTTAATAGGTGGGAAACTTGGAAGTTAAGAAAAAAAAAAGAAGAAAAAAGAGAAACACAAAGAGTTCACAGACCAGGGACCTGCCAACTCATTTGTAGTATTTTGTCAGGAGACCCAGAGTTTTCTGGGCAACAGCCAACATCACCACGGAGGTTACCTGACAAAATACTACAAATGAGTTGGCAGGTCCCTGGTCTGTGAACTCTTTGTGTTTTTCTTTTTTCTTCTTTTTTTGTCTTAACTTCCAAGTTTCCCACCTATTAACTTGGTTATGTGCTACTGACGAGTGCTAATAAGCACGAAACACGTGTCTAGCACTACCTTACAGACAGCTTCCCCAATATTTCCCTCGCTTTCATAACTGGTACTGTCGCTATTTCTTTACCTTTTCTTTTTTCATGGGGTTAGAGGTATCACGCAGGGGCTATTGCAACCTCCGTGGTGATGTTGGCTGTTGCCCAGAAAACTCTGGGTCTCCTGACAAAATACTACAAATGAGTTGGCAGGTCCCTGGTCTGTGAACTCTTTGTGTTTTTCTTTTTTCTTCTTTTTTTTTCTTAACTTCCAAGTTTCCCACCTATTAACTTGGTTATGTGCTACTGACGAGTGCTAATAAGCACGAAACACGTGTCTAGCACTACCTTACAGACAGCTTCCCCAATAATATATATATATATATATATATATATATATATATATATATATATATATATATATATATATACAGGGTGTCCGGTAACTTATGGGCCATAGAGCAACTGGAGATAGTAGATATAAAAATATGTCTTTTGAGCCAAATTTGCCCAAGTAAAATGTTAGAGGTTAAAGAGATACAGGGTGTTGAAAGTGAAAATTAATTTTCGAAAAATGATGATAATTTTGAAACGGTTTAAGATATCGAATTCAAAATCGGTATAACTAGGTTTTCGAGAGTGAGAAATTCGAATTTGGTGTTAATTTCAAGATACTCCCTAGAGGGCGCTTGCTACGTGCTTCATGTTGAACTAATTCATCCATATTTTTTTAACCATGCAGTTACTAGTATTTATACTTTAAACTATAAAAGAACCTACCTTTTTACGTAAAAAAGGTACTCTTGGTCGATCTCGATATCTCAAGCCGTTACCCAGATTCTAGCGTCTGAATGTTCCATTGCACATTCTGTTGATTGCTGAGAAATATTTAATTCACAAAGTGTGCCTTGCATTTTGACAAAATTTGTTGCGGTGAAAACTGTCATTATTTTCTACTTTTTCCCGTCAAAGGTAGGTACGTAAATAAAAAGTTTTTGCAATATCCAAGTACTGTAATCTTTTCAAATAAAAATGCCCAGGCTTAATAAGTTTTCTAACCGTGAATTACTTGATATGGTCTGCGTTTATGCACAAGCGAATTATAATAGTCGTGCCGCACTTAGAAGGTATGTAGAACTCTACCCAACCAGAATCATTCCAGACCGAAAAATATTTCAAAGAATATTCAATCAGTTAGGTGAAATAGGTTCGTTTTATGTCAAAAATCCTGGTGGACGACCGAAAACTATAACGGTCGAACAAGAAGAAGAGATCTTGGTTCGTATCGCGGAAAATCCTGAATTAAGCACTAGGCGTTTGGAAGCTTCTACAGGAATAGGTAAATCGACCGTCTCAGAAGTCATCAATGCAGAAAATTTATTTCCTTACCATTTCACGCCCGTTCAAAATTTACTGCCAGGAGATTTGCCAGTCAGATCAGAATTCTGTCAAAATCTACTAAATAAGAATAACGAAGATCCCATGTTCCTGAGAAAAATATTATTTACTGACGAGACAACTTTTACAAGACGCGGAATTTTTAACTGGAAAAATAATCATCACTATGCTTTGGAAAATCCACGACTACCCAAAGAAAGACATTTTCAACACGAGTTTTCGATAAATATTTGGTGCGGCATTATCGACAATTTCTTGATCGGCCCATATCAGCTTCCGCAGAGGCTTAATGGAGAACAATATGTGCAGTTTTTAGAAAACGATTTACCTTACCTTCTGGATGATATACCTCTGAACATAAGACACAATATGTGGTACATGCAAGATGGTGCCCCAGCACACTTTGCAGTTCCTGTTCGAAATCATTTAAATCAGCGTTTTCCACATCGGTGGATTGGTCGCGGTAGCGAATTTCCTTGGCCACCGCGTAGCCCAGATATTAACCCGTTAGATTTTTATCTGTGGGGTCACATGAAGGATTTGGTATATGGTGATGAATCCAATACACGGGAAGAACTTGAACAAAAAATTCAAGAAGCCGCCATTGTTATAGGAGATAATCAAAATATCTTCCTGAATGTGAGACGTCATTTGTTAAAAAGCTTAAGAAAATGTATTGAAGTAAACGGTGGACACTTTCAACATTTACTAAAGTGAATTAAAACAAATTTTTAATAGTTTCCAATATTTTCATTTTGTTTTTTTTTCTGCCTTTTTATCATCAAGTCCTAGAATCTGGGTAACGGCTTGAGATATCGAGATCGACCAAGAGTACCTTTTTTACGTAAAAAGGTAGGTTCTTTTATAGTTTAAGGTATAAATACTAGTAACTGCACGGTTAAAAAAATATGGATGAATTAGTTCAACATGAAGCACGTAGCAAGCGCCCTCTAGGGAGTATCTTGAAATTAACACCAAATTCGAATTTCTCACTCTCGAAAACCTAGTTATACCGATTTTGAATTCGATATCTTAAACCGTTTCAAAATTATCATCATTTTTCGAAAATTAATTTTCACTTTCAACACCCTGTATCTCTTTAACCTCTAACATTTTACTTGGGCAAATTTAGCTCAAAAGACATATTTTTATATCTACTATCTCCAGTTGCTCTATGGCCCATAAGTTACCGGACACCCTGTATATATATATATATATATATATACAGGGTGTTATGAAATTCACTGCATATATTGAAACCGGTGAATGCTGGTATGAATTCAGACTGAATAAAAATATTCATAAATGGCGCTTCATGATAAAAAATGGTAGATATCGCCCCGCAAAAAAAAATTTTTTTGTAACTACGCACCACTGGCAATAAATACATGGCCATATAAAAAACATCGACAAATGTCAGTTACAGAAAAAACTCTTTTGTTTTGACGTCAGAAGTCACTGTGACGTTGCCAATTCTTCCTAGAATATTCCTATGTAACAGGTTTGAAAAATAATAGATTTGTTATCTTTAAAGTAAGAAATCATACTAAATCTTTTAAAACATTCAAAAATTCAAAAAGTTAAAATACTTACTACAACACAAAAAAGCCAGAGAACAGCTGTTCAAAACAAGAGTAAAATTTTGTTCCACTAGGCCAACCAGAAATTTTTGGAAGAAAAAGAGTACCTGTACAAAAATTTTGGTTCCAAATTAGCTTTAAACAAAAAACTCCTAACACTTAAGCATGTCCTTTTTTTTATTTGCCTATTTTAAATCATATTTAATAGAAAATTTGACTTTTATTAACAGGTTTATTTATATCGTCCTTAATTTTTAAGCGAAATTCCTCACAACTAAATTAATAATAAACTTTACCTTCAAAAAAAAATTACGACAAACAACATTCAATAACTCTACAAAATAACTATAAAAACGAACGCGCTTCCAAACGACGCATTACGAGCCTCTTGACTGGAAGTAAAGTCCAAAATGAAACTTCTCTGACGGACTCGCACGCTGTTCTTCAAACAATAATAAAGGTTATTATTACTACACAATACAACCCATCCGTTTGGTTAAAACATGAAAGTCTGACAAACACTACGAAATGTTTTGTTTTCTTATAAATAATCAACACTATAAACACATACGAATCATACGATAGCACCTTTAATAAATTGAAATCTTTTTTTTTCACTTGGATGACAGAATTTTACAAGCCGGCCGATAAAAGTGCGCGGTCGGAGCTGGCGGAACCACTGCACGCACTCGTGATGTTGCGCAGTCACCTAACGCGTCGCTATGCCACATATTTAACCAATCACAGCGTGAGCTTTCGTCGCGGACGCGTCCGGCGAAAATTGAAGCGTGAAAGTGGTAGCCGTTAGCTCCTCTTGGCGCAACAAATAGATGGAGAGAGTAGAGCGAGAACGAGAAAAGAGAGAGAGCACGACGTCCGAACGTATGATCAAAGCGTGTCGCCTTGTAAAATTTTATGTCGATTAATCGAGAACAAAAAAATAGATTTGTAAAAAAAGCGAGCATTAAAGAAGATATGGGGAATATTGTTGAAATATCTTTTTTTTAAATACTTTATTATGTACTAGCTAATATGCTTTACTGTATAAGCAACCACACATGCCTGCGTGTATTATGGGTTGCGTATAGTTATGCATTTTTTTAGCAAAAAAGAAGAGAAGTCAGGTCTTAGCCATAACCTTAATTGTTTATTTATTATTTTTGTGTGAATTGTCAAATTTTTTTTATTTTTATTAATACTGAATTTGGATTATAGTAAAATGTTCCCTGCACAAAGGTTTTTAATTAATAATTTAGAAAACAATGTACGTATGTATGAAAATCGGGTTCAAAAGCGTGTGATGAGAGACGAAAGTGATCCCTTTTCGCTACACGACACAAGGTTTATAGAATTATTTCGTCTCAACAAGGACTTAGTGGCATATCTGTTTAATAATTTGGTGGACCATTTAGAGGCAGAAAATAAGGTCAACCAGAATACCCACACAGACAAAAATTCTAATTATTGCTTCAAGAAGGTTCTTTGCCACAGGCAATTATCAATGGGGCATTGCTGAAGAATTCTTGTTATCTACAAGTCGGTAAGTAGTGAGGAGTAGATGCACCTATGAAGTGGCCAATGCAATAGTGACTATTTTAGGTCATTTGTGGATTAGGTTTCCCAGAACCCCACAAGAAATTAACGAAGCTCAAAGGGGTTTTATGGAAAAGCTGGATTTCCTGGAATCATCGGGTGCATTGACTGCACTCGGATTTAATTCAAAAAATTGCCAAATTATTTGTAACTATGATCTACAAATCATTAATTTCAATGCCAAATATTGTGGTTCGACCAAATTTTATATGGAGGGCATCTGCAGTGAAAAATTTATTGGAGCTTACATACAACAGGGGTTAGTATTTACAGATTAATAATATGTTTTACCTAAAAATATTTATTTTTCTGAAGTTAAAAAATCTGTTTTTGTATGTTATAAATGTATGTAAGGAAATCCTACCTAATCTTTTGATTAACTTTGCCTTGCATTTATATATTTAAGATCTTGGTCTATATTCATAAAAATAAACATAGCTTCTTGGCTAATGGAAATCTTCATAGCCATAACACTAGAGGTAGACATTTTTTTCGATTGGATCGTCCAAATCACAGTTTCTATAAGAAATCACCAGTTTACTCCGGTTGTAGTCTCTATAATGGATTTAATCATTCGCTGAGACAAAAAACGTCTATTGTATTATTTCGGAAAAAATTGAAGGACATTTTAGTGAGCAATTGTTTTTATTCCATTGAAGAATTTACTGTATACTATGACAGTGTTGTTAATGCTAATGTTTAATTTTTTTGTCCTTAATCGTGTATTTGTTTCCGTCTTGGATTGTGATTGTTAACTTTATATATTTTTTAGTGACGTGTCTTATCTATATTATGTATATAGCCGAAGGATGAATAAATATTTGAACTTGAATTTGAATGAAAAAAAATTATATTTTTAGGTTTAAGAGCAGCCAAGGATAAATTTATTATTATTGATAGATGCAAACTATCCCATTGCCGACAAAAAAAAAGTATGTTGAATATAGAAAACAAAAAACAGCCTGTGATTTTGCCAGTAGAGGTGACAACCACTTGCAATGAAACAAGAAGGTTACAAAGTATCGAAAACAAATTAGAACAGACCCCCACCAAAACAGGTAATCAACTAAACAAAACATTTTACGAAATTTTTGTGAAGTCTGCTGCTTATAAGTGTTTTTATATTAAATGAAAATATGATTGGCTTAATCTATACCCCTGGTCAATTGATTTTTATTTTTGTCAATAAATTAGGACATCCCGTAAAGAGCTGATGGTAAAGTAGTGAAAGCACATATGTATAAGCTCTGTCCATAGAGAAATCATAAACCGATCAGCGCCAATCAAGTTTCAGCTATTTGGTCACATGGCAGTTTGCGGACTGGTTTCCAGTAATTTGATTGGCTCTGACTAGTTTGTGATTCTTCTGCGAACAGAGCTAATTACAATGTCAGATGATCCTTTTTCCCTTTTCGCCAGGGGCATCCATTTAGGGCTTTTGTAGGGATTTTTAGTACATCTTTTCTTTAAACATCTAATATAGTCAAGAGTCAGCTTAGTGTATTTATACTTTACAGATAGTTTTGTTTATACTTTTTTTTTAAACACTAATTATTTTTAGGGCAATGCCTTTCAAAGGAGATGACAATAAAAGAAGAAGAACATAAATTACACATGGAACAATCAAAAGAAGAACATGCAATAAAACTGAGAAAACATAAAATAGAACTAGACCTTTTAGAATTAGAACTATAAAAAAAGGTCTTAGCCTAACTCATCTTGATAAGTTTTAAAAGTATTAGAACAAATTATTTCATTTTTAAAAATCAGTGTTCTGCCAACTGATTTATCACCTAATTAGGTGATTATTTTAGGATGTAGCTTTTGTATGACCGGCTGTCAATTTTAAATGAGAATATAGAAGTAACTGTAAACAACTTTTATTCTGTTATGTATAATTGTTGTGATATGTTTGTACCTCTGAAACGGTCTCACCTTGGCAATAAATTTCCAATCTGGTTCTCACAAGAACTGAAAAATCTTATATTTCAGAAGAAAATCGCACACAAGAGATACAAACAGTTGAACAATCAAGAACATTACAATACTTTTCATCAGCTACGAATGCAATGTAGAAACCTAACAGAAGAATGTTATCAGCGGTATATCAGCAGCGCCGAAAACGCCATTACAGAAAATCCTAATTTTTTCTGGAGCTTTATTCGCTCTAAATCCAATCAGGGTGCAATTCCAAAGGAAATGCACCTTGATACACACAAAGCTGATAGTGGTTCTGACATTGCAAATCTCTTTGCCCAATATTTTTCATCGGTCTTCAACCCCAAACACTCTTTTAATCCCCAGCAAGCTTTTCCTGATGCATTTGACACTATCACTAATATTATCGTAAGTGCTACTGATATTCAGAGAACTTTGCTCAAGCTTGATGTCATTAAAGGTGAAGGTCCTGACGGTATTCCCAACAGAGTGTTAAAATCATGTGCACATTCTCTTTATCTCCCTCTATATTATATCTTCTCCCAATCTCTTACTTCTGGTAACTTTCCAAGCGTTTGGAAACTTTCATATGTTTGCCCTATCCATAAGTCCGGCAACAAGAATGACATTAAGAATTACCGACCAATCAGTATTCTTTCAGCAATACCTAAACTATTCGAACACTGCATTGAAACTGTATTAACTAATCACTTTCAACAAATAATAATTAGTCAACAGCATGGATTTATGTCGGGTCGATCTATTTATACAGACGTTTTCCTCTATGTCAACTTCATTAACACATCCTTGGCATAGAATTCTGAGACTCATGCAATATACACCGATTTCAGCAAAGCTTTTGACAAGGTAAACCATGCCATCCTGCTTTCAAGGATATCAAGGTATGGGATGGCTGGCACTCTGCTCTCCTGGTTTGAGTCCTACTAAACATTTATTTATTTATTTATTTATTTAAAATTAGATGGCTACCTGTCTAAGCCCTTCCAGACGACGTCCGTAGTTCCTCAGGGCTCCCATCTTGGACCTCTTTTATTTAGCTTGTTTTTCAACGACTTGGGTAGTTTGTTATCTTCGAATCATTTACTGTTTGCTGATGATTTGAAACTGTACACATGTGTGACATCCTCTTGTGACATGGTTTCCCTGCAGAGGGATATAAACACTGTTTTTTCCTGGTGTCAGCTTAATGACATGTCGCTCAATGTCGACAAATGCTGCTTTATGAGGTTCAGCAGATCAAGGTGCCCATTTCCTTATCAATATTGTATAAATAGCATTCCTCTGAAGGAGGTGTTGGTGGTTAAGGATTTGGGCGTTTACTTGGACACTCAGTTAACCTTTACTGAGCATTTTGATGCTATAACTTCTAAAGCGAATTGAATGCTTGGTTTTATTAAGAGATCATGCAGGGACTTTAGAAGTGCATACGCTGTAAGAACTTTATTTATTTCTTTGTGAGATCCGTTTTAGAGTGTTCAAGCATAGTCTGGTCACAACACTATCAAGTTCATATAAATAGACTGGAAAGTGTCCAGCACAAATTTGTCAGATTTCTACTCTTCAAAAATTAATCTAACAGATTTTTATTTATTTATTAACGTACCACTTTACAAGTTGACAATACAAAATACATACTACAAGCAACATATTATTGTAAAATTGTCCTTTTGGCCAGATTCTTGAAATTACAATATGATACATCATTAAAGAAGTCCAATTTATCACAGTACTTATTCACACTTGATGATATTCTATTGACAGGATTATACAATAAAAACCAAGTACAACAAAGGGGCAGGTGCAGAAGAGTTACACTACGAGTTTGACGAAGAGGAACATGAATTTGAAAGTGCTGTGAACATTCAGGACTATTTATGTGATTATTAAACGTCTTATACGCAAAACAAATGTCATAGTATTCTCTTCTGCGCTCCAGGGGAGCAAGTCCCAAGTAAACCATCGTGTGATCGTCATTCAGATAAATTCCATTGACAGAGAGTTTAAAACGCGCGTATTTAATAAATTTTCGCTGTACGTTCTCTAGTCTGGCTATATGAACAGAGTAATATGGTGACTATGTTAGAAAATTCCAAAATATATCTCGCAAATGAAGTAAACAATACCTTAAGGGCATCTAAAGATGTAAAGTCTTTACTTATCCTTTTTATAAAACCTAACATTTTGTTCGCCCTGGCTATAATTATCCCAAAATGGTCACAGAAATTTAGCTTAGTGTCTAGATATACACCTAGGTCTTTAACAACATTCACTTCTTTGACACGTACATTATTTATAAAGTATCGGACAGGACCAATTTCACTTCTACGTCTACTAAATCGCATGAAGTTACATATTCAAGGACATCTCATTAGTTAGACACCAGTCATAGACTGAATTGAGGTCATTCTGAAGGTCAGCCATATCCTGCATAGAATCAACCTGGGTAAACACCTTCATGTCATCAGCAAAAAGCAGGGAATGAGAGGACAGCTGTGAACACAGCTCATTAATGAACAAGGTAAGTAGAAGGGGCCCTAGATGGGATCCCTGTGGAACTCCAGAAGTTGTAAGAAATGGGGTTGATAGATGTCCATCAAGTTCATCCAAGACAAAAGTGGACCTGAGAAACCATATCGAGCAAGTTTGAAAAGCAGAATAGAGTGATTTACTTTATCGAAAGCTTTACTAAAATCAGTATAAATCACATGGGTCTCTTTTCCAATTTGAAAACTTACAACCTTTTTATGGTTTGCCAGTAATGAAGCATCTAGTTATAGAGATGTAGCAGACTGATTTAATATAGCAAAGAGTTCACTACATAAAATTATAAAAAAGGACTCCCACTTTCTCAGTAATTTATCTCCAGAGATTATTACCTGGCCAACTACTGAGGAAAAAGTAGAGATCGAAAGATTTTTTAGAGAAAAATAATTTTCTGGGGTGATTGGTGTCATTGGCGGTACTCATATTAGAATCGATAAACCTCAAGAAGATCCAGATTCTTACCTTAACCGGAAGCAGTTTTACTCTCTTCAGGCTCAAGTTGTGTGCGAACACAAAAAGAGGATCAGGGACATTTTTGTAGGGTTTCCAGGATCGGTGCATGACAGTAGAGTTCTCAGAGCATCAACATTGGGTGAAACGTTGCAAGACAAATGTGGGGACCTTTTTATTATTGGTGATAGTGGGTAGGTACCCTTGTCTAAAACATCTTCTGATACCTTTTAAAGACAGAGGTGATCTAACAAGGCGCCAAAGAAATTACAATTATTTATTGTCCAAAAATAGATACATTGTTGAACATTGTTTTGGTTTGCTCAAACAGAAGTTTCGTCAGCTTTACCATTTAAAATTACAAAAAATCCCACTTATTTTGCATTTTATTAGGGCATGTGCTGTTTTACATAATGTGTCAATAGACAATAATTTTGCCCTCGAAGATGATGCTCGAGATTATGTAGTGGAACAGCCCAATGTAGAAATAGGTGCAGGTGAAGGAGCTGAAAACCGGGATGATAGAGATGGCGTAGCAAAACGAAATGAAATAATGAATGCACTACCCTTTCGCTTATAGTAATTATAATTAACGTGTTTCTGATATTTCGTGACTGTTTAAATTTTTTTTTTTTGGAGATTTTTGGGTTTTTTCCTTCAACAGGGGTAAAATACCAATGTGTGGCTGAAGTTATAGTTTAGTTGGGTTTTTAAAGTGGACTTTAACAGAAGTGTCTATAATTTTGTATGTCATTTTTACATTAATATGTTTTTGGTATATTAAAACACTTTTAACTCCTTTTAGTTCTGAAGGTGGTTTCCAGAATAAACTGAAACATCAAGTACATAGTGGAATTTTGTTTGCTTTGATCGAGGAACCCCAAAAATCTCAAAAAAAAATTCCAAATTAACTATTGTTTTGTGATTCTCTAAATTAAGTAGCTTTAGGTTTTTAACGATAGGTATACATAGTTATCATAAATAAACAAAAAGGGGTATTTGATTTTGTCACTTTTATTTATAGATAGATCTCCACCAGAAATTTATGTTGTAGTGAAAGTAGGAATGCAGTGGACGTTGCATTTCCTAGTGAGTGCTAGCGATTGCGCGGGAACGGACTAGCAGGTATCATACTTCAAGGAAAATTCTTTTTTTCCTAGTAAATGTGGGAAACAGCGGGTGCTGTTTGCTTTTGCCAAGTGGTATTAGTGGGGGTTGTTTTAGTGGGCCTATGCAAAAATTTCAAGAGAATATTCTTATACCTTCTTAGTATTTTTGCACAGGTTTGCTAAAATAATGCTGATGCTGCTTGGTAGGAGTGGGTGGTGCTGACTGTTCCTTGTGTTTACTAATAAAAGTAAATAACTTTCTTTGAAAAATGACATTTACTACTCCCTTGCATGATTGTTGTCATTCGCTGAGAAGTGCTACTATTTGCTGAATTTCCGGCTGTCACTGTGACATCTCTAAAAAAATAGTTCTTAGCTTAGTCATCAGATTTATAAATACTGCTGGTATATTACTGTTTTTAGGTAGGTTAATCCAATAAAGATAAATTTACACCTTGAACAATGTTAGTTTTATTTCATTAATAGTAAAAAACACAGTTTTTAAATGCTCCTAAACTCGTAACATAAATTCAAGTAGAAAAGCTAAAGTAACTCCTAAATTATTCTCATAAGTAATAATTAATGATACACAAATCAAGTAAAAAACTAACTATGTGAAAATGATATCATTTTAACAACAATCACAGGTATAATCTCAAGATCAGTTATATAAATAAGGAACATCACAACACGAAAACTAATAAACAGTCCACCATACTCTAAATATCATAATGTATTACAGTTATCACTAGAGCCTAAATCACTTTACAAAAGGCTTCGAGAGTGAGATGACTATAACGAAGAAGTTCTTTTTTTCATTGAAATAAATGCTTCCAAGGAAAGTTCGCCCAGTGCTGTGGGATGGTGGTGACAAAATGTTTTACAATACTGGTCAACTTCGTCTGTAAGCTTCTATTTCAGAGGAAAGAAAGAAAATTAGCAGTATCCCTGTATAGATATGTCAGTTTTATGTATCAATAACTTAACCATTTTTGAGAGCCTAAAAATTAACATTATTATAACACTAGAACAAAAAAATCTAAAAACCAATAGCGCCAACTTTTCATACAACGTTCCAAGCATGCTACTCTTCAAACATGGAATAAAATCCCCCTGTAAGAAATTCTTCAAAATAATGAAAAATAAACTAAACATTTTTTGCTGGAAAGGGCTTTTTCTTCCCTAAATGAATTTTTAAACGGGGGAGACTGGGAGATTTAAGCACCCTGCCTTTTACCACTCACAAGAGCAGTTCTGGTTTTTTTATCTTGTGTGTCCTTTTTACTGCAAGTGTGCACTGTATGTGCGTTTTTGTAAATTACAAATTTTAATTAAGTATTTTTATGTATTCATCATTTTAAGTCATTTAATGGTATTTAGTTTATTTTATTTTGTATGACACAACATAATAATATGCCTCATGGGCAACACTGTAGTGTGGATTTTATATATTAAGTAAATAAACTAGCTAACTAAAGCCATCTCACTTTTGAGACCTTTTGTGAAATGATTTCTACTCTACCTAAATATCTAAAGACACAAAAAGGGAACTTTTTGTTTCAAACTTAACAGTAGTTAGGACATTACTATGGTTAAGTTTCAAACATCATTATAATAGTAAAGAAAACAGTTTTTTTAAAATAACTCTTAATTTCCCAAAAATGTACTAACTGTAATAACTAAACTGAAATAAGCACAATATTTAAAGATCATCAGGGCCTGCAAAAGGTAAAACTAACTGATTTTTAATATACTCTCTTAGTAATATATTTCTCTCTCTTCTAGGATACTGTTCTTTCTTCTTTTTTCTTCCAACTTTATTTCTTCTATTTCTAAATGTTTTTTGTAGAATTCTTGTCTGTCATTTCTTATTATCTTTAAGTATATCACCCCGCAACTTCTTATTTCTGTATACATTTTTCAATACACGTTTAGGTGTTGTTCGTGCTGTTGCTACTACTGACAAAGTTTTATCGACATGTTCTTTATGAGGCGTAGTTGAATCTTCTGTCTCTGCTTCAGTCTCGGGTGACAGTGTTTGGTAATGTGAATTTTCATTTTCAGCAAGACCTTCTACATTAATTGTTTCTGATGACCGGAGCAAAACTGGGTTAATGTTTCTTTTATTACCTAAAATTTCTTTCATTACTTCTGCATATTGAAAGTCTTTTCTTCCTCGGCCAGTTTTCTTATTGTTGTCTATATACTTCTTGTAGGTTCTCTTCAGGTGCTTCCAGCGATTTTCACAGTTTGCAGATGAAATTATTTGTTTTGTTTTATATCTTGATTCCTTGGCAATTTCTTCAAACAGCTTTTTCAGATTTTTAATTCTGATTCTGAGTGATCCTAGTTATTTTCTATACTGTTTGTAAAGGTCTAAAAACATAAGTGTTGTATTGTGGTTCCATTTGTAGTTTTCTGTGTCATCTGAAACTTGTGAAGTGGACGGAAGTTGCAGAAATTCGGATAAGTCTGAAAAACATTTCTAGTATTAGGTTGGGTTCACTAAAAAGCTCATCTATTTGACTATTTTTTCAATAAAAAGACAAGTAATAAAGGTATATTATATGATATAAAAATAAAACAATTAATGCACCACCAAATTTGACTAACGGAAATTTTCACCTAATTACCTAAAACTAAACTAATCTTCACTACACTGTACTGTATTTACATCAAATGTGTTATCTACTTTGTGATTGTAACTAATAATATAAGTTAATGAAAACTTACCTTCTTCAGTCATACTAATCAATCAAATACTTTATATTATTTACCAAAAAAATCAACAAATATTTCATTAAAAAATGCAAACAAACCGGCTGAGAATTGGTGGTTAGGTCCTGTCGACGTCGACTGTCAACAAAGGTGTTTATAGACGTTTTTTGGCGATTCCAAACCATCCAAACCAAACCCGAGGGTTTACTAGTGTTGTCTTTATTTATTTACATTTGACTGCATTGTACAAATAAGGATAACAATATGGTTTTGATTTTTGTGGCACTATCTTTGTTTGTTTACGTTTAATTACGTTGGATAAACAAGGAGAGCACATGGTTTTGGTTTTGATGGGTTTGAAGCGCCAAAAAACGCCTTAAGAATCCGAAGCCGATCCGAAGGGCATTCGCGGATATCAGAAATTACGAACTCATTCGGAATGTGACTTGCGCATTTTATTTATTCTGAATAGATTCGGATGATGTTCGGAACTTGCTCAGGATGGTTTCCGCGAATATTTTCCTTTTCAAAGGCAATTAATACAAACACGCGTTCTATTTTAAATTTTCGCGCCAAATCAGCGCCAGCTACCGCATCAACACGCTAACAGAGGAAGTGACAAAGAGACACGACACATGTACCATGATGAAGAAAGATGGACAGAGAATCATTTCTTGATGTCGGGACCCGTGCGCCATATTAAAGTTTTTCAACAGCACACAAGCCACACAATGAATGTTTTAATTTTTTTTCGTTTAAAGTTTTAAATAATGTAATTTGTTTTCACTACCTAGAAAATGATCTTCGTCGATCCGTTGTTAACCAATATTTTGATCAGTTTTATCTAGTTTCTTTGAGTGAGTAGCGTAATAGGGTTGAAAACTAAATTTAAAACACTAATATTTACGTATTGTGGTAACGTTTGCCGGTGCAAAACTAATTTAGCGGATCTAGTTATACTTTTGAAGTAAGTACTATGTAGTTGTGCTCAATTAGTATTTTTGTTTTGATTTTTAACTTTTCCTTGGCAGAAAGTTTAAGCTAGTAAGAATAACGCTTATATCATTAATAACGAAATATAGGGTGTCTTAAATATTACTTAAAACTAAGGCTACTGACAAAAATGATTGATTTCGCAGTGCCTTTTTACTATTTTTTTTAGTTTCTTCGTAGGAAGAGGTTAAAAAAAATTTTTAAATGTCTTAAATTACGCTTAAAAACAGAAAATAAATTCTCCTTAAAGATTTATAGTCTGGCAACGTTTCAACAATTCAATTGTTTAAAGTTTTTCGCGCGCAAATTTCCGTCAAGCGCCTTGTGTACGATGAGCCAGGTGCGGCGAATATAGACTGGTTTTAGGGTATTTTTGAAAATTTTTAAAATGTTCGATTTAAGAAAAAAAAAGTATTGGATATGTCTGTAGACCACCCCAGGAGTCACCCATTCCAATATATGCAGTGAATTTCATAACACCCTGTATATATATATATATATATATATATATATATATATATATATATATATATATATATATATATATATATATATATATATATATATATATATACAGTGACCGGCAAAAAGTTCGCAACATATGGGAAAAATTTTTATTAGGAGAGTATCGGAAAAACTTTCCCAGGGGATCGGTTCTGCATGTCCGATAACCTAAAAATCGATTTTGACATACGTCACGTGACCACTGGTATAGCGTCAAATAAAAAAAAAAATTGTTAATTTACAAAAAGTGAGGTTAGTTGACGAGATATCAAAAAAAGTTATTTGAAAAAATTGCTTAGAATTAAATTCTAGGTCCTTGTGCAAAATTTTAAGATTTTATTTAAAAAAATTAGAAAACTCAATTTTTTTTAAATATTTTTTTATCGATTTACAAATTTCCGGTTTTTTTCGTTTAGATAGCTTGGCTAATGTAAAGCCCATGTATCTGGATGAAAATAAACGAATGTAGTAGTTTTTTCTACAATTGACAGGACAAAATTAAAAAAAACAGGGTTTCGCCGGACGCTAGCTGTTGCAATGATTTGTATCTAGCAGCAGTGTCAAAATTTTAGAGACATTTCAATGAGATTACATTGAGAAAACCTTAATCGTCTTAAATATATCTGAAGTTCGACTTTTTGTAAAGTTAAGGGGATTAAAATAGATAATAAACAAAAAATTACCTGTTTATTTAATCGAAATTTTATAAACGAAAACCAATGTAAGAAAAACTTAAAAGTAGTCAAATTCTGTACTAACAACACAAAAAATCATTGTTTTTCCTTGGGTGCACAAAATTTAAAACTCAGTATGACCACCATTTCTCTCCATACATACTGTTGTTCTCGAGCGCAACTCTCGATTAACATTTCGGAGCATTTTACGATTTATTTGCAATACACAATTTATAATGACATTCTCTAAATTTTGTATATTCCTAAAGGGTCGATGTTTGTACACAGGGTTCTTTAGGTATCCCCACATAAAAAAATCTAACGGAGTCAGATCTACAATTCTACAATTGACAGGACAAAATCGAAAAAATAGGTGTTCGCCGGACGCTCGCTGTTGCAATGGTTTGAATCTAATGAAATGACTGTATCAAGATTTTATTAAGATTTTTCGCACATAAATTTAACAACCAGGTCTATTTAGTTGTACTTAAAACTACCAAAGCAGGCTCTGAAATTAAAACAACCAAATAATCTAGTAGGTTAAAAACAACAGAAAAATGTCAAACAAATTATAATTTGTTTGATTTCAACCTATGTCATTGGTTTATGTCTCGCATCTTACTAAGTTTGATATTTTACATAAGTTTATTAATATTTTATTCCTTAAAATGGCACCCACACTACTTCTTCAGGAAAAGATAGAAATTATTTTAATTTCTGGAGATAATTACAAAAGCCATAGAGAAACAGCAGCAATTTTTAATGAGAGGCACCCCGATAAATCCCTCCATTATTCCACAGTATCTCGTCTAGTCAATAAATTTAAAGAAACGGGATCGGTAGAAAATCAGTATAAAGTTTCCCATGAAAAACCGGTAACAGGTGACGAAGGTTCTCTGGATGTGTGTTTGTCGATCACAGAAACACCCCAATTAGCAGTTAGTCAAATATCGGAGATCACTAACATTCAC
Source organism: Philopedon plagiatum (assembly GCA_963971165.1). Classification (NCBI taxonomy): domain Eukaryota; kingdom Metazoa; phylum Arthropoda; class Insecta; order Coleoptera; family Curculionidae; genus Philopedon; species Philopedon plagiatum. Next base: position 96,312,016 of record OZ020190.1, on the reverse strand, counting down.
GAAAGATCTGTGCGGAGGATATTAAAAAGAAACAAATTTCATCCGTACAAACCTAAATTTGTACAAGTATTAAAAGATAGGGATTATGACGCCCGCTTCGATTTTTGTGCCTGGTTCCAGGGTATGATTGAGGAAGATTTTAATTTCCCAAAGAACGTTCTTTTCTCGGATGAAGCTACATTTACCTCTAACGGAACCGTCAGTTCACAAAACTGTAGATGGTGAGCCACCGAAAACCCAGACTTTGTAATTCAGAGTAAAGACCAATATAGTTTTAAGGTTAATGTGTGGTGCGGAATTTTCAACCTCAGAATAGTGGGACCTTTTTTCTTTAGAGACAATTTAAATTCAGAACGATATTTAGAATTTCTACAAACTGAGATATCTGACTTTTTAGACAATTTGTCATTAGCCGAAAGAAGAAATTTATACTTTCAACAAGACGGAGCTAGCATTCATTCCACAAATGAGGTGAAGAGATGGCTGGATCAAGAATTTGGAAACCAGTGGATAGGACGGTTTTCTGAAAATCCGTGGCCTGCGAGATCACCAGATCTGACTCCGTTAGATTTCTTTATGTGGGGATACCTAAAGAACTCTGTGTACAAACATCGACCCTTTAGGAATATACAAAATTTAGAGAATGTCATTAGAAATTGTGTATTGCAAATAAATCGTAAAATGCTCCGAAATGTTAATCGAGAGTTGCGCTCGAGAACAATAGTATGTATGGAGAGAAATGGTGGTCATACTGAGTTTTAAATTTTGTGCACCCAAGGAAAAACAATGATTTTTTATGTTGTTAGTACAGAATTTGACTACTTTTAAGTTTTTCTTACATTGGTTTTCGTTTATGAAATTTCGATTAAATAAACAGGTAATTTCTTGTTTATTATCTATTTTACTCCCCTTAACTTTACAAAAAGTCGAACTTCAGATATATTTAAGACGATTAAGGTTTTCTCAATGTAATCTCATTGAAATGTCTCTAAAATTTTGACACTGCTGCTAGATACAAATCATTGCAACAGCTAGCGTCCGGCGAAACCCTGTTTTTTTTAATTTTGTCCTGTCAATTCTAGAAAAAACTACTACATTCGTTTATTTTCATCCAGATACATGGGCTTTACATTAGCCAAGCTATCTAAATGAAAAAAACTGGAAATTTGTAAATCGATAAAAAAATATTTAAAAAAAATTGAGTTTTCCAATTTTTTTAAATAAAATCTTAAAATTTTGCACAAGGACCTAGAATTTAATTCTAAGCAATTTTTTCAAATAACTTTTTTTGATATCTCGTCAACTAACCTCACTTTTTGTAAATTAACAATTTTTTTTTTAATTTGACGCTATACCAGTGGTCACGTGACGTATGTCAAAATCGATTTTTAGGTTATCGGACATGCAGAACCGATCCCCCGGAAAAGTTTTTCCAATACTCACCTAATAAAAATTTTTCCCATATGTTGCGAACTTTTTGCCGGTCACTGTATATATATAAGGAATTTTTTTCTTGGGTAGCAGTCAAAATGCAGGTGGCCAATTAATTAATTCTTTATTGCTTAGTCGAGCTTTCGAGTTTCAATTTAACCCTTCTTCAGGACACACTACAAAAGTTACAAAACACATTGTCAGGAAACACAGTTCCCATACAATCAAAAAATTATTTTAAAAACTTACCAATGTGAATTATTTGAAAAAATAGGATTACAAAAATACTTCGCAGAAATGTTACTAAACATATTTATGAAATTTAACAATTAAAAAACTTTAAAACATTGGTTTAAGATTGGCGATGATTGCCGAATAATTAATCACTACATTATATATATATATATATATATATATATATATATATATATATATATATATATATATATATATATATATATATATATATACATATACATATACATATAATGGTGGACAAACAAAGTCCTAAGCTATAAACCAATAAACCCAAAAAATGTCTAAAGGGAGCTTTTTGGTCCATTTTTGTTACACGCCAGTGTTCATCTCTGTATTAGATATTTAGTCTATGGCATTACCTAAGGTGTTTTAATTAGTAGGTACTCTTTTATATTTTTCTATGTAGTATATTATTATTGTTTTTTTTTTCGGTAGTTAATACTTGTTGAACTATTAAAATGTAAGTTTGTATGTTTTATATTAGAATGTAATTTAATTTTTTATAAACTTGTTTTTTCTTTATTATTTTTGTTTTTGTAAAAATTAAATGAATAGGGAATATTATGCATATAATCCAAATAAATCTGAAATATGTTTTTTTATATTCTCTACAGAAATTAAATGTTTATGGCGGTTGCTGTTATCCATTTATTTTGGTCTTTATAAACAAAAAAAAAAGGATTTTATACTGCAAATTTTCGCGCGAATTTCGAAACTTGTAAAACGTGATCCCATTGGCTGTGTCGTCAAAAGTGAACTTATGACTCATCATGAGTACATGGCGAATTCCAGTGTTGTAGAGTCATCGAAAACTCAATAAAAATGGCACTTAATGCGTAACTCATCCAATGAAATATCCCTGCACTTAAAGTAGAAGGTTCCTAAAATCTTATTCATGTATACTTCAAGCCGAAATCAGTCCAGAATCCTTTCAATTTTGCAACAAAAATTATTAGTATTTCTGCGAAATTTTGACATATCATCTTAATAATTTCGAGTAAATCAACCGCAATTCTCTGTTTTCATGGCAATCTTGGAAAATTCAAAAATTTTAAAATTTTAGATGTCCCCGATGCAAATAAAACTATTTATTTATAACTTTAACGAAAAAATGAGCGATTTAAATTAGTGGGAGGTATTCTTAGATACTTAACGGATAAAATAAACCCAAAAAGAATCACTAAATAATGTAAATAGTGTGGAATAATGTCGGTTAAAAATAGGATTTTTGGGACAAAATCAAAAAAAATCCAATTTAACCTCTTAAATACGCTCCTGGATGACCCATTCGGTATTCATTTTAAAGTGTGATTATCCCTTTATAAGATATTGTTGAAAAATTGTGGAAAAATTATATAGGAAAAATACAGAGTGATTAAAATGTACCGATGTCGAGGGCAAAAAAGTAAAAAAATCTAAATTTAATCGGCGATTGCTCCCTTCCTATAGAGAATGAAGAAACTAAAAAATATGGATATCCTATATTTCAATGAGCTCTTTCCGATGACGTATATGGGATTTTAATTTGAACCATTTTGACCTAACAAAAAATTAAAAACCGTAAAATATTTTCAGTTTTTTTCCAAATATTTCCATTTTCCAGTGATTTTAGGTTTAGGTAAATGTATTGCAAAAAAAGTATTTGAGATTTTAAAGTTTCACTTATGAATCCGTTTTTCGATCTGACGTTTTGTTTTCGAGTTATTAGGTACTAAAAAGGGGTCTGCAAATGGCATTTTCGAAAAAATTATCATTGAACTTAATAACTCGATTTTATTGTAAAAATAAATATTTATAGGTATTAACTATTTTTTTCGTATATTCACTATATAACTTAGCACGCTTAACACAAGTTAGTCAAAAAGCAATTAATGAAGTTTTACTTTTGCAGTTATCTTTTATGTAATTATTTTGAACTGATCATCTATCAAAATATATTCTTTTGAAGGCAGGCCTGCTAATATTTGAGCTTTCCACTAAAAAACGGCCAATTACAAAAATGTTTCTATAAAGCTTTTTATGTCTTTAGACGGGTATTAACAACGATCCATTGTAGATGCTGTAACTTCTACATTTCGCAGAGTCACAGACAAGGAATTTGAAGCTGCTGTAGCTGTTTGGCTACGATTTAGTAAAACAAGATTAACCAAAGAAAATAAGTGAGTCTGTATGTGACAGAAGAATGAAAGAAAGAAAATTATTTATTTATTCCATAATTCCAATACATGGGTAGAACTTGTTAAAAAGACAAAAATATATGCTTAATAATCTATATGTAGACAATTTTTACAGTTTACAATTTTTCAAAAACATTAACCTAACCTAGAGAAAATATAGGATAGACTTATTGTACTCCATTCAAGAATAACAGCCTTCATTGGTTAGGAAAACCGTCAATTTGCTCTTTAATTGGGCAACTGAGAGATCCCTCAAGCAAAGAGAAACCTTATCCCATATTTTCTTGAATGAGAGTTCAGTAGTTCTCTGAAATATATTAGCTTAGTTCTCCCCTGCTGTAAGTTTTCTTGTGTAGTACCATAATGGCGATTTAATAATTTGTTTTGTAAAAAATCTATACCTATATATTTTTCTTTATCAACAATACTGATTCTAATATAATATATTACATTTCCTTAAATATCGTAGGAACATTTTCGACTTGCATTAATATTGGAAGTTAAATAAATAAAAATATAAATGTTTCTTTCAGTGGATCTCAATAGGGTATTTGTTCTTCAAAAAGAGTGCTCAAGGGGTATTTTTGGACTGGGACCGCGAGACAGTTTTAAGAGTGGCTTTATAGACTAAAAATATTAACTACAATTATTACTAATTAACTAATTATTTCGTTTAATAAAAAATATTGTTTTTGTACTAAGCCGGCCTTATTACCCTACAGTACCTTATGCACCACACACAACACAAATTTCGCAAACACACAATACACAGGTTTTCTCAAAACCAATTGCACCGGCCGGCCCTGTGGTCAATTAACAAGGGTACCCTGAATAACAATGGCAAAAACCATACACTTATCGAATACGGGGTGGACCTACCTGATCTTGATAAAAGGGCCATGATTTCTGGGCAAAATAATGCTAACTAAGTGAAATTATTATTACAATTTTACTTAGGTCACCGTGTAGACCTTTCAGATATACAACAATGAGGTTTAATTACAGTAGATCACAGGTTAGCCAAGAGACCTACTTTACCTAAATTAAGATCTAAACATCCTAAATCTCCAAACTGGTTTAGTCCCCAACGTAAAGAATTCATTTCTACCAAAAAAATAGCACACAGAAAGTTTAAAGTTACTGGATTTTTTTTATCTAAGACATCCCACGTAGACTTCAAGCCTAAGTACTAATGTACCGTGGGCGTCTGAAGAGAAGGGAAATGTAGTCTATTGACACGGGATTTGAAGGATTGGAGGTTGAGACGGGAAGGGAAAATATCTGCAGGCAATTTGTTCCATAATCTGGAGACCCTAGGTATGAATGAGCGAGACAAGTGGTCTCTTCTAGGCTTTTGTAGCTGGACAGTAAAGGGATGCATATGTAATGCGCCTCTTGTTGTTCTGTTAGGAACAGTCCAGGGGGGGATCTGTAAACGATTATAATATTTTTTCTTACCTAAGAGTTCAGCGTAAAGTACTGTCAAGGTTAAACTATGACATTAAAATTGAAAAAAAAACTATAATCCGTCCAACCGACGCGACGTAATTTTTTGTGTGCGTGTTTTCATTGACTAATGGTCAGTGATGTGAGTCGGTCATATGACCCCGTCATTTTGTGCGGCCATGACGTCAGGACCGTCACATCACATTAATAAATGACCATCAGGTCATTTAGCCTAACCTTAAATTTCATGTTTCGACGCAAGAGTAAAAATTAAGCAAGAAAAAGTCACGAGTGTCATAGAAATGAAGACATCACGCGTGCTCTGTCGCGTTTTAGAATATTCCTGGCTTAATTCTAAAACGAGACAAAAACGAAATAAGTGACGAATTTGCACATGACGCCGAAGAACATGATGAAACTTCAGGACATGCTTTTCTTTTTTAAATTTTGTAAGAATATTCTTTTTTAACTAAAAAGTATTTTTAAACTTTTAGTTTTATTACTAATCTAAATTAAGGGTATTTTTTATTAATGACCTATATGACCGTCACATGACGGCCATTTGTCGCGGATGATAAATGACCGTCATTTCACATCACTGCTAATGGTACAACCGACACACATATTTATTGCAAACGCGAAATGACTGAAAAAGCCCATTATTAATTTTGTGATCGGTTTTGAAGTAATGTAATAAATTTTAAAGCATGTAAGGGAATTTGGTCATGCTTCATATTTTTTGTGTATTTAAAATACGACATTTTGTTCCTCGAATATCTGGAATACCATAAGATTTAAGCAAGAAAAAATGGGTATACAAGTGGGCCTGTGTAGACCTGATTCAATATACTCGAAAAATTGAAATTTGTGCACAACCCTATTGTTACTAAATCGATATAAAGGGTATAAGTCGTCATACTAATTTTATAAAAAAAGCCCCTTAAAATAAAAATGACAAAATAAATACCCTAAAACATAATGAACTTAGTAAACGATATCGTTGCTCTTTCTTTGTAATGGTTTCTCTACTTGTGATTGTTTGAAAGTGTTTGTCACTAAAAACAATACCATCATCAAGAAAGCAACAGTTTTAAAGAGTAGGCCTTATTTAATAGCAAAGTGTTATTTATTTTTTAATTTACCAACAGATGAACAAATATTTTTTTATGAAATGTATGTAATACCCCGGAAATTTTTATAAGTATGATACCATTATTTCAGGTTGTTAGAAATATTTTTCACTTACTTGTTGTACTTCTACCGACATATTATTAATATAAATACTATCGATTTCAATTCTAGTACACAGTTTCTAAAATTCGGTGAAGAATTGATACTGTTCAGACAAGTAACTTGCTGTAAAACAAAATTTTACGGGATTTATATAGCTTAAATCCAATCCCAGTGTTATCAAATATTTGTGTTAGTTTTGGATAATTTAGCTAGCATTTTTATGTCTTCTAGTTTTATTTAACAATAATTTTTATATTATTTAAAATTTCTGAATTTCCTAATAGACTAGGAATGATTTATGTAGGTATTATTTACCGATAATGATGCACAGTTTTGTACTCACGTTTAATATTAAAGAGTAGAATGGATAAGTCGGTTAAGTGGCAAATTATTTTGTCTTGTTTTTTACGTAATTACGGTCCAAATGACAACGCGGATGTGTTTTGTGATGTAAAGTTTGACAAATGGGGGTAATTCCAGAGACGGCTTCTAACCTAGTTGGAAATAAAATTAGGATTCGATTTGAAAATAAAATACAAATATGTATTTACCCACATTGTGTTATTTGAAAGTGCGAGATACGAAAATATCATACAGGGTGTCTGAAAAGTCTTAGCATGGGCAAATATCTTTACTATTAATACAGATAGCGACACTAAATTTTAGTTGTACCTTATTGGTTGATAAATCTACGTTTTTATGTAATTTGACTTTTTCAACCCCCTTGGGGGGTTACGCTAGGGAGTTGAGGTCGAAAATTTTGAATGCAAACCTATGCCGTGTGGCCTCTTCGTTTACAAATCTTCAAAAAAGAAACATTGTTTTAGTATTTTAGTATTTATTTATTATTGTAATTAATTTTTAAATGGCAAGCCTATAAAAATTATAACTCGTAAATCGTATAATCGGTCGGGGCAAAAGTCGACCATTAGTCGACCTCTTGTGCCATACAGCACAAGTCGGCGCTGCTATTTTTTGTTTTCTGGGGCACTTTTTTCTAACTTTTCTCCAACTTTACTTCTTCATTTGTCGTTGTTATATGTTTTGTTTTTTGACATCTGCGCAGTAGACCAAAATGCGTACCACGCGCAAACTGAGCGTGCTGGACATGCGCACGGACTTTCAGGAGATGGACTTTGGTGTCTACAGTTGAACCCATTCACTTTTCAGAGTATATCTCCAGTAGTTAAGGTACCACTACGTCTTTAACTTTATAACTTTTTCCCAAGTTTTTTTCGACTTAATTTTTCATTTTGTGCCATGTGCGCAGTAGACCAAAATGCGTACCACGCGCAAACCGAGCGTGCTAGGCATGCGCACGGAATTTCAGGAGATGGACTTTGGTGTCTACATTTGAACCCATTCACTTTTAAGAATCTATCTCCAGTAGTTAAGGTACCACTGCGTATATAACTTTATAACGTTTTTCCCACGTTTTTTCGATTTTATTTTTCTTTTTTTGCTATCTGCGCGGTGGCAAATAACGAAAAATACAGTCGAAAAAAACTTGGGGAAAAAGTTTTACCATTGATCACAATGCGTACCACGCGCAAACCAAGAGGGCTAGACATTCGCACGAAATTTCAGGGGATGTACTTTGTTGTCTAAATTCGCAGTGGTACCTTAACTACTGGAGATATATTCTTAAAAGTGAATGGGTTCAAATGTAGACACCAAAGTCCATCTCCTGAAATTCCGTGCGCATGTCTAGCACGCTCGGTTTGCGCGTGGTACGCATTTTGGTCTACTGCGCACATGGCAAAAAATGAAAAATAAAGTCGAAAAAAACTTGGGAACAAAGTTATAAAGTTAAATACGTAGTGGTACCTTAACTACTGGAGATATATTCTGAAAAATGAATGGGTTCAAATGTAGACACCAAAGTCCAACTCCTGAAATTCCGTGCGCATGTCTAGCACGCTCGGTTTGCGCGTGGTACGCATTTTGGTCTACTGCGCAGATGTCAAAAAACAAAACATATAAAAACGACAAATGAAGAAGTAAAGTTGGAAAAAAAGTTAGAAAAAAGTGCCCTACAAAACAAAAAATAGCAGCGCCGACTTGTACTGTTTGGCACAAGTGGCCGACTAATGGTCGACTTGTGCCCCGCCCGATTATACGATTTACGAGTTATAATTTTTATAGGCTTGCCATTTAAAAATGAATTACAATAATAAATCAATACTAAAATACTAAAACAATGTTTCTTTTTTGAAGACTTTTAAACGAAGAGGCCACACGGCATAGGTTTGCATCCAAAATTTTGGACCTCAACTCGCTAGCGTAACCCCCCAAGGGGGTTGAAAGAGTCAAATTACGTAAAAAAGTAGATTTACTAACCAATAAGGTACAACTAAAATTTGGTGTTGCTATCTTTATTAATAGTAAAGATATTTGCCCATGCTAAGACTTTTCAGACACCCTGTATGATATTTTCGTATCTCGCACTTTCAAATAACACACTGTGGGTAAATAAATATTTGTATTTTATTTTCAAATCGAATCCTAATTTTATTTCCAACTAGGTTAGAAGCCGTCTCTGGAATTACCCCCATTTGTTAAACTCTAGTGATGACACAAATTTGAAGCAAACTTGAAACACTATTATAGGGCGTCTTAGTACATTTTTCCTTTAAAATCGGCTAAGCGCTAAACGTATAATCCACGTGCATGAGGAACCAGGACGTTATTCAGTACAATGTTGTTGATTTTTTGGCACAAAACATGAGAAGTGCCGAAAGACAGAGCGAATAATTGTTTGTTTCAAATAATATTTAAAAATTGTGTTCTTTTTCTGACTTTGGACACTGGAGCAGTGGAGCACATACCCTTTTCTTAAATTTCTATGTTATGGCTCATAGCCGTTTTCTAGTATTGCCCTAATGGCACTTCACCTTTTCTCATTTTGAACTATTTTACATTCTTTTAAGAGAACTAAATAATACTGATCCCAGGCAACACCAACTTACAACCTAAGTGCTGTTAAAAAATTAACAGCATTTAGGTATAGAAAAAAATTAAGCATACACAGCTCCTATCCTATAATATGTCTTACAAAGTTTTTTTTCAGTATCTCAAAGCTACCTTTTTCACTTAGCCCACTTATTTATTCCACTCTCTTCAATTGTTGTTTACTAAAAAACCTGTTCAATATTTTAGCAATGCGAAATGACTTTTCCCATCAATTTTATTAATGCTCATTAAAAATACTCGTTCACTTTGCCAATATGGGGCACGGGCAGTTTTACTTGCTAGAAAAATTTATACCTAGTCGCGATAATACGAAGTACCGCAGCTATTTTTTTATTCTATAGGGTTGTTCGAGTTCTGAAAGTCGCGTTGTTCTAAACTTATTCTAGAACTGCGCAGAACCATGTAAACGTTTGATGCAAATTCTGAATTTTTAGAATTAGTTCCACAGAACGAAAAACTCGCACGCTTTTTGCATCCCTTGAAGGGGAACTTTACCTTGATAAAGAATTTAATAACAATTCTGTGAAATTCATAAAGGTTATTTTCCAAGTTATGTTGTGAATAAATATGACTAAATACATACGTATGCATCAATATTACTTAGTAATTTGTACTAAACCCAGGTGAGGGACTGATTTGGACAGTTTAGAAGACAGTTTGAGATTTATTCGTCAAAAAACGAAAACATTAATTTACTTGCTCGGTATTAATTTCAAAGGAGTTCTAATAAACCAATGCGCATGATCAGTACAGTACTAGGCCGTTAATAAGAGGAACCCGAACAAAGCTTCTTATATGTCCAAAACTCCTCATGGAGATAATTGGCATAATACAATCATTGATCCGGATTCGATTCTTTAGTACGATTCACAGTTCGTTTTGTAGTACTGTGGTAAAACGGAGGATGTATCTGAGAGTAGTAAAGAACCAAAACCTGTCAAAATCTCGAAGGCGAATTTTTTGACGATTACAAAGAAACGATTAAGTGTGAGTTCACCCGCATACCTACAGTTCCGTAACTATACCTGTACCTATTTATGTTCAGCAAAGCTAATGCATTTTTTTTCCGAAAATTATATGAAATCATGCCTTCGTAATTTATTTCAGACTTTTCAAATTATAACCGCTTCGAAGATAGGGATTTTGAAATTTTTTTTTAGTTATCTTGATTTTTTTGGAATATTTCCCTCATATGTTAAAGTTCCTATAAGAGAAATGCAATTTTCGCAAAATTACAGCGAAAACAGCACTGCCAGAAATCGAAAATTACATCGCAAGTTTATATTGTTGACGAAACGTCAAAGCGGGATTTTATTGTTAACAAACGTCAAAAAATGTAATATTCTGACAATTAACGTCATCTTATTGAGTGACAGCAGACAAAAAAGTCAATGTCAACGAATGTTTTCCTTTCATTTTGTCAAGAATTGTTAATAACTATCTCTTTGCATTGGGATAACCCGTGGCAACGTAAATTTTTTTGATTTTTTGTAAACAATGCTATTGAACTTTTCCGTAGACGTAATTTTACTACAAAAATGTCTCGTTTTGGCGAAGAATCTATCCTCGAAATAGAGCAGAAAATAACAGAAGCCATTCCAAAGAATACTGCATCAAATCACGACTATATTTGGCGGCAGTTCATGTGTTTTTGCAAGGAAAGGGGGCACGTTCTTGATGAAAACACTAATGTTTCAAAACTGGCAGATATCTTGAAGGACTGGGCGTTTAATATGAAAAAGCAAAATGGTGAGGACTATAAAGATTATACTGTCAAAACTATATGGAATGTTACCGCTAAATTGTTGATGAATAAGTATCACAGAGATTACAATATTATTTTCAACCCATTCAGTGACATTCAGTTCAAATCATCCCGTGATGCCAAAAATGCTAAGCGGAAACAACTACAGCAGGAGCCGGAAAAAAGAAAACAAAGCTCAGTTTTTCTAAAGCACGACGAATTCATCAAAATAATAGAGACTTGCGACGAGGAAACCCCCGACGGTTTGCAAAAAAAAGGTGTTTTTTGTTTTATCCTACGAGCTGGTCTGGCGTGGAGGAGAAGGCCCAAGGTGTTTAACAAACTATCTTAAAGAAGAACTGGATCACGCGGGTCAGAAGACGGTACGAATAGAGTACAATCCGCTTTTTACCAAGACTACTCAAGGAGGAGATAAGCCCTGCGCATCCTCGAAATGGTTGGTCAGGAATAAAGTAAACCCGAACATCTGCCCTATCCGACCATATAAGTAATTCATGCAGAAAAGGCAAGCAATAAAATGCGAGAGACTTTTTCTCACCGTGAATCCTTTCTGGCAATCAGGAAAATGGTACAAAAGCATACCGGTTGGACGAAATTTGATGAATAAATGGACCTCTACACAAGCGGAAAAGTCAGGCCTCACCAATGAAAATATCAAACTGACGAATCATAGCTTACGAGCAACCGCCGTATCAAAACTTGCCAAAAAAGGAGTTGGAGAACAACAGTTAATTAAACTAAGTGGACACTCGAATACCAAGTCACTGACGCCTTACATTCAGATGGATGAGAACCACCATATGCTTTTGATTGAAAAATTGCGGGACAATGACCAACCGTCAAGCTCAATAGAGTCCCCCGCCGAAATAAGCTCTCGCTCGTTGACTGCATCAACCACCATGTCTACGAATTCAAAGCAAAATATTGTTAATTACAATAATTGTACTTTTCATTGCAATTCTTGTAATTTTTAAGCATTTTAATTTTATTGTTAGTATTTTCTGTTAAATAAAATATTTAAATTTACTTGATTCGAGTTCTTAATTAATTTGGGAAATATTCAAATAAATTACACTCGTGCATCAAAATAACCAGATAATTTTTTTATTCAATGTGTTTTTTTTTTACAAATTGCAATCGTTTGTTTTCATATTTTACGAAAATGCCCTCCTCCTGCGGAGTCGGGCTTTTTCGCAAAAATATGAAAACAAACTCTTGCAATTATAAAAAAACACATTTCATTCAAAAATTATCGGTAATTTTGATGCACTTGTACACTTACCCCCGATAACTAATGAAATAAAGCCAACGCCACAGTAGTTATTCGAGTATAAAATTCTGAGATTAACAGGCTCTCAGCCTTCATTTGATATCGGTATCGGTATTGTACGTGTACGTTTCTCTTCTTTCATTCTTACAGCCGTAGGTCGTGTATTGCCTCGTTGCTCCAGTCCTCAAGTATAAATACGGATATCTATATATATTTTTAAGGCTACCACTGCAGCCTAAAATCGGCCATGTAAGTTTAGCAACTATTCCAAATTTCAAGTCAATTGCTTAAGCCATTTCGGAGATACATACATACGGACGAGGCGACGCGAGGGAGTCTCACTATAAAATGTTTCCGTCATATCTTTTTTAAAATGCCGTCTAAGTTGATATGAATTGAGAATATGAAAAGGTGATTTTGTAAACTTATTTTTGACTAGTACTTAAAATGAATCATTAATTTTGCAGATGGCTTTCACTTTAACAGTTTTAGTGCTAACTAGCATTAAGGCAAACCTGTTATTTGCATATAGGATTACTCCGGACTCTGATTTTATTCGGTATACACAGAGTTAAAATGACCTGAATGATTATGGCAAAAATAGTTAAGTCCTAGAGCTACCAACTAAAGTGTCGACAAAGAAATTTAACTGACTAAAGCTCTAAATGTTCCCACTTTCAAGCAGCAAAAGGTCTCGCCGCCAATACTCTAGAATTGCTTTATTTCTGCTCTTCAGCTCTTACGGTAGATTGGAGCAACCAACAGACGCTTCTACCATATAGAATTAGGAAGAGCAGAATTTACGACGGACAAACCGTGAACATTCTGGTCTTAATCACGAGAAAATATTGTGTAATCCTAAAGATCATCAAACTGATTCACTATCTTAAGCGACGATGCTGCCACTTGCAGTGAACTGAAGGAATTTGATTAGTTTGACTTGTCTTCAGTTTGCTACTTCGTTTTTAAGTTTAAAGTGTGCTTTCACCGTTTTCGTAATATTTAAATGTACTACGGACAAAAACTAAAGCGAAAGATACTATTCAGTACCACGGTGTTCTTTTGTACCTTCGGGAACATATATTTTCACTATTTTCCTAAAGATGATATATTGAAAGAATGGTGCAAAGTACTTCGTATTGGAAGACCTGTTTCTAATTATATGAATAACAGCAATCTACATTTTTAAAAGGAAGACTTCTTTCTCCTGGTCGGTACATTTATTATCTGACTTTACTAGGATTTAATATGTTCAACAAGTAGTATCGCTTGCGCCTTTGATCGATGAGAGTTTCAAATTTGCAAGAAAAGTTCGACAATTTTGGATTTTTATCTTCGCATAGTTTTTTCTTCTCTTCCCCTCCCCCGAACATAGTGTTTTCGATATGCCCCTGGTGTTCGAGGTACAGAGGATGGTAACCATGAGCGCCCACAGAGTAAATTTCAGGGGGGGGGACAACCAGCCAAAAAACCGTATGTTACAAAATAACGAAGTTGCGCAGTTGTTAAAAAGCACCGTGGAACCTGACACCAGGGGGGGGGGGGGGGGCAACTGCCACCCTTGACCCTCCCTGTGGGCGCCCATGATGGTAACCCTATAAAAGAAACAATTCCTATTAAATTACACATACTTTTAACTAAATTCCTTTCTCCTGGACTATACTACAATAATTACCCATTGCCTCGCTTTATTATAATATTGACTGGTTAAAAAACTATTTAGTTATTATTTTATTATATCGCGCGTGCACACGAGTCCGATTGCATTCCACGTTCTTATACTATACAGATAAGACTAATGAAATGTACATTATTATTATTAGTCGTATATAAACAAATAGTCATTTATTTCCAACAGTCACCCACTTACAGGAAATATATGTAAAACAAAATATATTAGGACAATAATTGGTAATATAAAAAAGAATGCAGCAAATCAACAACAAAACTCTGCCATAAGTAATAAATTAAGTCTAGTGAAAACGAAAAAAAATACAATACATAATGTAATCTAATATCATAATATCCAATAAATCGTGTTCTCGTTAGCTGCACTTTAGAACACGTGTCTTAGATATTTAAGCAAGTGTATCATGGAAGCAGTATTATTGACTTTGTTTGGAGAAGACTTCGATTTGGCGTTTTCCAGCCCTATAAAAGTCACACTTTTGAATACAAGCAGAATTTTTCTCTACTCTTTTTGGTTTGGCGCGTTCGCGTATTCATGTGAGCGCACAATCGCACATGCCCTGTTGCACTGCCGTAGCTAGGCTAAGCTAAACCAAGACCTAATTCTAATTAGCTTATAGACTCTATAGTTTTTTTTATTTGGCGCCTCTTGCCAGGGGCGGTTTTAGAATTTCATCTGGGGGGGGGGGGGGGGGGGGAGGGGGGTGGGGCGACCGTCACCTCAAGCTACACAAAAGTATATACCAAAAAGAACGGGCAAGTTCGCGTGCGACATTATTTTTTTATTGTTTAGGGTTCTACGAAATGTACACAATTTCATAGTGGACAAAATATCTAAACCTGTCTTTACGAAAATAGAACGGTTTGTCATCCTACCTTGCCAAAATTTCAGCATTTTTTTTTATTTATACCTTTTGTCCATTTGGACTGATATATGAAAATTTTTCGAAAATATATTTTTTGAAAGCACGATTTTTCGAAAATATATTTTCGATAATACAGAATACAGTTATTCGAAAACTAGGGATGTTTTCAAAACTTTTTTTCGGAAACCAACTTTTCGAATTTTTTTTTAAAACTTTTCAAAATTACATTTTTTTTAAGAAAACATGTTTTTACAAAGTACATTTTTTTCCAACATTGTTTCGGAAAGGACTTTTTTGAAAAAGTAATTTACGAGAAAGTAACATACCAAACCTAAGGAAACCTGATCAAACCCAAGAAAGGTGCGTTTAGGTTCGTTCAGGATCTTTTTTCGTCGTTTTTTCATTAACATTTTCCAAGCTACTAGAGTTCATAATTTAATTTTCTAAATACTGTTTTCGAAAAAATATATTAAAAAAAATTTTTTGACATTTTTGAAAAAATGTACTTTCGAAATACGTGTTTTTGAGACAATATTTCATAAATTCGTTTTCAAAAAACCATCTTTGAAAACGCTGCCAGGACATTTTTTAAACAATGTACGTTCGAAATATAGTATTCGAAAAAATATTTTTGGAAAGTTTCGTTAATCCGTTTTCGAATAAGCTGTTTTTCAAAAAAATTTACTTAAAAAAATGTTTTAACAAAACTATCTGGTTATTTGTTTCTTTTAGAAGTCAAAACGATTCGGCGCAAATTTTGATAAAATCGCAATGTTTAAGAATGTTTTCATAAACAATCAAAGAGCATGTAAGTCAAAAGGCTTTTTTATATACCATATTATTATTACCTATTGATCTATGTACTGTTATAAGTATCTACTGGAAAGGGCTCAGAATAAAGTTGTTAGACACATGTACTACAAAGAAACTAGGATATATGATTTTATGCTTTCGGTAATATGGCTGTGTGAGAAATATAATTTAACAAGATTGGAAAAAAGGAGAAATAGTTTTGATATTCTCTTTCTGTTTAAGATAGTGCATGGCATTGTTGATGATCCAACTTTCTTAAGTAGAATCAATTTTAATTTACCTTCCTATCGTATAAGACACATTAACACATTTTATTTGTCTACAGTGGCTTTAACAAATAATCATTTAAATTCACCATTGTTTAGAATGTGTCATGCGTACAACAGAATTCAGAATGAGTCAGATATTTTTAATATTACCTACTCCCAGCTTAAGAGAAAACTTAGGGAAGTTCTTTAATTGTATTTTTTGGAATATATATATATATATATATATATATATATATATATATATATATATATATATATATATATATATATATATATATATATATATATCAGTGGCGGCTGGTGAAATTTCAAAGTTGTCGATCTTTGTTCCTACTTACAGGACCCGTACCAAATATAGGGGTTTTAATAGTGAGCCCACTGGGAATGTTTTGGTAAAGAAAAAAACATTTTGTAATTTGCGAAAAAAAGTTAAATTTTTGGTGTGCCCCTCCTAAGAAAAAACTGAACACGCCTAGGTATTGTATTTATTATTTTTTCTAAACAAATTTTACATCATTTTGTCGACAGTTTTTAAATTTTGAGAGAAAAAAATGTGTTAGTACAAAGTTATAGTCATTTGAATTTTTTTTTAAATCATATTTTAGCCTTAAAAAAATTCAAATGACTAGAACTTTCTACTAACACATTTTTTTCTCTTAAAATTTAAAAACTGTCGACAAAATGATGTAAAATTTGTTTACACAAAATAATAAATAAAATAACTAGACGGGTTCATTTTTTTCTTAGGAGGGGCACACCAAAAATTTAACTTTTTTTCGCAAATTACAAAATGTTTTTTTTCTTTACCAAAACATTCCCAGTGGGCTCACTAGTAAAACTACTAAATTTGGTACGGGTCCTGTACGTAGGAACAGAGATATACAACTTTGAAATTCCACCAGCCGCCACTGATATATACGAGTATATATATATATATATATATATATATATATATATATATATATATATATATATATATATATATATACTTAATGTTATTTAGTTTATAGTTTATAGTATAATTTAGTACCGTAAAAGCGCCCAACTTGCAAAAGTCATCCAACTTGCAACAAACTACATTTGTTCTTATTGCGGCCCTGTGCCGCGATCGATGATCGTGGTAGGAGTGATTTGGTGTGGTATCGGTAAGTTGTTCACGGCCATATTAACAAAAGTAAGTAATATGTTGATTGATAGTAGTTATTATTAGGTTTATTAAATATTTGGTAGAAATGTATAGCCAAAAATCTTTGTCTATAGACAAAGATTTTTGGCTATACATTTCTACCAAATATTTAATAAACCTAATAATAACTACTATCAATCAACATATTACTTACTTTTGTTAATATGGCCGTGAACAACTTTAGTTATAACTAAAGTTCCAGAAGAGATATTTAAATTCTGCCAATTAGGTTAGATAACTTGTTGTACCGGTAAGCTAAGACCAAAGGTTTGCAACGCTCTTTCGAACAGGGCCGTATTTATTTTTTTTTATTATAGGCAGCCACCCAGTGCACCTAACTTGCAACACCACCATAACATGCCACGGAAATCGAGACGTGTACTAGGTGCCAGAACGTATTGTAATTATAGCCATGAAACATTACAAAAGGCCCTAGACATGATAAATAGTGGTGTACCGATTAGAGAAGCATCTAGAGTGTTTACAATTCCTGCTTGTATTTTATCCCGGAAAAAACGAGGTTTGTTTCCTGGGTCCTTTGGCTTTGGAGGACAAACAGTATTTACTGAAGCTGAAGAAAAACAACTTGTCAATTGCGTAACGACAGCTGGTCATTTGGGGATTTCCGGTTACCGTATATGACATAAAACAAATTGTAAAAAATTATTTGGATAGGAAAGAGAGAAAAGTAAATAAATTTCAAAACAACATGCCCGGTCGTAGATGGATGGAACGGATTTCGTTTTTATATATTTTATTTTGTACAAATAAAAATGCAAAATGTGCCAAATTATTATAAATAAATGAGTATTTTTGCTAAAATGGCATTTTCATACCTCATTATTGACGTAAAACCATGAAAAAAATAGTAGAATGTTTTTTTATATAATTTTTTGTTGCAAGTCAAGTTATTCGAACTGTCGCTTTGTTTTTCAATGAAAAACTAAGGGTGTTGCAAGATGGGAGCCCTTGTCATCTAACTTGCAACACCCACTTTTTATGTTTTTTTAGTGATTAAAGTAGCAGCTTTATTTAAATACAATACAGGCACACTTAGTGCATAGTGCAACTAACTACCCTGTATTTTTACTTTTTCGATATGTCAATTAGTTTCTCAGATATTTTCCTGTAAATTAAAAAAATGTTGCAAGTTGGGCGCTTTTACGGTATGTAGCTTATTATAAGTGCTTTGTAATTGGATCATTTGGTCTGTAAAGTGCTTAAATAAATAAATAAATGTATATTCATATTTTTGTGGTATAATTATTTCAAAGACCTTACATAGAAGAAATGGTTAATGTTTATGATATAATATTTATTGCCCCCCTCTAAATCCGCCACTGCCCCTTGCAACATGCGCGGCGTCGGCGCTGCTAGGCAAGGGCCTACTCTGCTAGCTACGGTGCACTGCACTGCTGCCAATAATGACCTACACTAGATATTTTTAATTACAGTTACCCGCATATAGGTGGTAACTGCAATTTTGCATAATATTTATGTTCGTCGATCGATAATTAATTATGAGTATGGCTTTCGTCGATGAATTCATGCGGTTTGCTTTTTATTTTGCTAAGTAATTCTTCAGTATTATTAGACGCTTCTTTAATTTTAGATCATTACCATTGACATTAAAAAACTATAAACAAAGCATCTCATTCATAAAATCGTATGACGCCAAATCAATCATCCGTTTAAAGCGTGCAATGGATGCGACTGAGAGAGATAGACACGGCGGAAAAAATGGCAACACTGTCCGACATTCCTGGCGGCTGCCTCTTCCAACCCAGTGGCGTGCTTTTTGTATTAAATTTTTGTTACCCTAATATTACTAATATGTAGGTATATGTAAAACTACACCAATGGATTCGATACAAGTGAGTACAACCTCGCTTACTTGTGAAAAGAAACTTGATGAGTTTAAATAGTCCAATTTTTTGCAACCTTGACACTGCCGCATCGTATTTAAATGATTTTATGCAAAACAGTGTCAGCTTATTCAAAGACAAACACTTAAACGCGTCTCGCAAACACAAAACAACAATTCCACTTTCGAACAATGTCGCAAACGTCAACGAATTTTATAAATGGTCGCTTGTGTCACTTTTCAATTAGTGGTAAAACTGGTAGTAAACCGTCAAATAGCGTTGCCACTTTTACTTAACAACTTAATACTCGTAATTATTTACTGACAGTGAGGAGGGAATAAAAGTTTATTCCGCTATGATGTACAAAATAGAACAAAATGTATTACTTATTTTATTACTTAATACTTGTATGCTAATTTTATTAGATGAAGATATAGTCAAATAAATGTCGTGTAATACTGCGTTGCTTGGATGTCATCAATCAGGACATACTGTACCTACACTTTGGCAACCGTTTGCAGTTGCCCAGTCAATACAATCCATCAGTTTTTAGTGCAAATTCAATGACTGATTGCTTTGAATAGTAAATAAATATGTCTTTAGTTTTTTTTAAGTCTATGATCATTATCATTACAAACTTTACCATAGTACAAGGGGTTTAAAAAAACCTGAATTTTTTTAACATACCATGTAGATTGAACAGAGATTCTAAAAAGTTTATTTCCGTCCTACATTGTACCTAAGATATTTTTAGAAATAATCGATTTTTTACCCCTAGTGGTAAACTTAGAAACTCGGGCGACCGCGAGACCGCAAATCGCAAAAGTAAATAGGTCCTCTCTTGACGCGATTACGTATTAAACATTACCTTTAAAATATTGTATTTTAGTTAACCAATGTGATGGATGATAGAAACTTGGTACAACAACTAATTAATTATGATGCCAATAATATCTTTTAATATAAATATTATCGTTTAAAAATCAAGACGGCAGGCGGCGGCGTGCCCTAATTTTGAATATTTTTTTCCTACGGAGTAGTATTGCAACATACATGAAAAAGGTCGAAATGGCACACAATTTTTACTGTCCGGGCGGAGCATAAGTCGACCAGTACTGCCGTCCTTAATGAAAACGCCGTATCTACAGAAATGGCATTTCGAGAAAATTGATATTTTGTGTTTTACTTTATGCCATCGACATTTTAAAAGATTTTAATTCAGTTTTTTCAGTAAAACCTAAGTAAACGGAACAAAATATGTTAGTCATTCGGTAATATAATAATTTCTTTATTTTAAACATAAATTTGTATATACGGCGTTTGAAGTTAATATTTTAGTGGTTTTTATTAGATAAATATACCGTATCAGTAAATACGGTATTTTCATCTAACAATATTACTATATATAACCAACATTTTTAATACCGTCTATTAAACATTTAATTAGACAAACGATTAATTAGACAAATAACACCCTTCAGAATAAAAAATACAGTGATGCATATAAACACTATTTTAATTAAAGAAAAAAATGTATGTTAGGTACATTTTAATGCAAAAATGATAACTAAACAGAACTTTTTAATATTTATACAAATATAGGTTAAAAACAATTTAATATAAGAGCAAACTACTCATAATCGGAACAATCCGGATTTGTAACAGTCTGAGAAACTGGTAAATCTTTCCAAAATTGTAGTCTATTTGCTGGAATAATTTTAGAAAGCTTGCATAATATATTTTCCTTTCTTTCTTTTAATACGCCACATGGTGTCTGAACGGGTTTTGGAGAAGGTATGCCACTCTTAGAAGCTTTTGCCATTAGGAAATTTAGTGATATAAAGTCATCTTTGAAGTTGTTTCTATATTGCAACGTGTGTTCACCTCTCGTGAACCGTATGTCCTGGTTCAAAGAATTTCAAGTCTATTTTTTGTGCGGAAATATCATTGGAGTTTATCATATAAATGAAGAAGCACAACAATCCCCAATTTTTGTTCTGTGCGCTGCAATTATCTAGCCAGAATGTAATGTTTTGAACATCTCTATGTAATAGTAGAAATCTATGAAAAGCACATGGGATATCGGATTTAGATCGCCCAGCTACTGCCTCATGCCACAGGATAGCACATGGCTTATTCTTTCGCTTATTACTGGAAACGACTGGAACAAAAAACTCATTGAAAGCAATAATTCTGGGTGTAAAAATGACCTCCTTGAACATACCAACCCGTGGATGACTTAGTTTACTGTCATGATATTCCAGGTTTAATGAATGAACTTGGTATTTCCTATGTACCTACCGAGTGGCGACTATTTATTGACTCTTCGGCCACAAGTCTAAAGGCAGTTTTGTTGTTCAATAGAAACGAACGGCCATCAGTTCCCGTTGGTCATGCCGGAAATATGAAAGAAACATACCAAAACATGTACATATTACTCCAATGCATAAAATACGAAGATCATAAGTCTGTGCCGATTTCAAAGTTGTTGCTCTGCTCACAGGACTACAGAGAGGCTTAACAAAATATTGTTGTTTTTTATGCAAATGGGACTGCAGAGCCAGAAACCAACATTATTTAGTTAAAGATTGGCTGTTACGTGAAAACATTGTGCCCGGCCAGAAAAACGTCCTTAATGAACCTTTAGTAGATCAGCAAAAAGTTTATTTACCTCCTCTGCACATAAAACTAGGGCTTATAAAATTTTTTGTTAAAGCCTTATATAGAGAAGGAAATGCGTTCCTTTATTTGAGACGGAAATTCCCGCGTATAAGTGAAGCAAAGCTTAAAGAAGGATTCTTCGTTGGACCTCAAATACGGGAACTTTTTAAGGATCAAAATTTTACAACTACACTTTTGAGAAGGGAAAAAAGAGCATAGGATGCCTTCAAAAATGTATGTAGCAACTTCCTAGGTAACACAAAGTCGGACAACTACAAAAATCTAGTTGAAGAACTTCTCCAATCTTATAAAGCCTTGGGTTGCAATATATCCCTTAAGCTGCATTTTATTCACTCCCATTTAGATTTCTTCCCTGCCAATTTGGGTGCAGTTTCAGACGAGCACGGCGAGAGATTTCACCAGCAAATTGCTCAGATGGAGAAGCGCTACAGTGGAAAATGGACCCCAAATATGCTAGCGGACTACTGTTGGACCCTTAAACATGAAACAGCTTCTGGCGAATACAAGCGAAAAAAGACAACCAAATAAATTTTTTGATTGGATTTATCTTTTTTTTTTTGATACAATACAAAGTATATTTTGTAAAAAAAAAGTGATTTTGTTTTTTTTTTACTTTTTCAAACTTCACCACTAGATTGCTTATAACTTGGGAGTTTCATATTTTTATTCTACCTTCTCTAAAATCTTGTGGGTGATAGGGAGAAACCGAGTGCATATTAGAATTCAGTACAACACAGTAAACGCAAAAAAACCCAAAAAAAAAATCGGAGAGCGACAAAAAGTTTCAAAATGCAGAACAGTGTTATTCGTTAAAACATCTGATATGCCAGTTACGGCAAAATTATCTGCCATTTTTGAATTAGAATGCCATTCAATGTGTATTATTTTTAGGCAATTTTGCCGTATATGATGAGATACACGCAGCTACGGCAATTTCTTTCAAAAGTGTAGCTTACGGCAAAATTCCTAATGAAAACGAATATAAATGCATATACGGCATAACGAAGGACGTTATTACTCTGGTTTTAATTTGGATACGGCGTTCCGAATAGGGGAAATAGATGTAGAATGTATTGTTTTATAAGAAAATGCCGTAAACAAAAAATCATAAAATTGTTGGTTACGGCATTTTCATTAGGCACGGCAGAGTAGTGGACCTCTTGTGCCATACAGTACCAGCCTGCGCACATTTATTTTGTGTTTTCGTGGGGCACTTTTTTTTAAAACTTTTTCTAACTTTTTCGGCTTTTTCAGTTGTCGTTTTTTATATTTTTAGTTTTTTGGCATCTGCGCAGTAGACCAAAATGCGTACCAGGCGCAAACCGAGCGTGCTAGACATGCGCACGGAATTTCAGGAGATGTATGTACTTTGGTGTCTACATTCGAACCCATCCACTTTTAAGAATATATATCCAATAGTAGAGGTACCATACGTAATTAACTTTTTAACTTTTTTTCCCAACTTCGACTTCTTTATTTTTCGTTTTTTGACATCTGCGCAGTAGACCAAAATACGCACTACGCTCAAACCAAAGGGGATAGACATGCGCACGAAATTTCAGGGGATGCACTTTGGTGTCTACATTCGGACCCATCCGAATAATCCATCAAAAATAATCCAATAGTAAAACTACGTATTTAACATATTTCTACGATTTTGCCGTGTCTTACTTTATCAGATATTCGTAACTATGTGATACTAGCTTGCGCCCATGACTTCATCCGCGGTATAACAATTTTTGAAGCTCCATTTTACTCAATTAGGGGTCGATTTATTAAAAACTGTAAAACACGTGTTTAATCATTTATTTTTTGGAGTACTTCTATGATGTTTCAAGTTAAAGGACCATCTAATATTTTTTCTCCATACAAACTTTCAACTCCCTTATGACCCCCTTAGGGTTGAATTTTGAAAAATTACTTCTTAGTGAGTCTCTACATTATAAAATAAAACTACTGACCAAATTTCATATTTATAGCTTTAGCGGTTTCGGCTCCCCGCGACTTCTTTCGCTTTACTCCATTACAAACTTTCAACCCCCATTTTACCCCTTAGGGGTTGATTTATTAAAAATTGTAAAACACGTGTTTAATCATTTATGTTTGGAGTACTTCTATGAAGTTTCAAGTTAATAGGACCTACTAATTTTTTTCTCCATACAAACTGAATACCCTTATGACCCCCTTAGGGGTTGAATTTTGAAAAATCCCTTCTTAGTGAGTCTCTACATTATAAAATTAAACTACTGACCGAATTTCATATTTATAGCTTCAGCGGCGATGATGAATCAGTCAGTCCGGACATGTTATTATATATATATTATATATATATATATATATATATATATATATATATATATATATATATATATATATATATATATATATATATATATACCTGGATTATAGTTTGACGGCATTCATGAGTGATTCAGCTCGAAAGACCAAGGGCCTGACTGGGTCTGAAGTCTGAAAATTCTTGTCTTTATTAAATGTCCTCATGAAAATAAAGGTCCAATTCTACGATCCTCAAAAATACCCAGAAGAAGGAAAACAAGGAGCGTTATCCTTATCAGCAAGATGGCGGCTCCTCTTCATCACGCATTCCCTGTAAGAAAGTTTCTGAACAAAACTTTTCCTGGAACATCTATTGAAAAAGGGGATAGATTATCGCAGTTTCTTATTTCTGTTGAATTTTTTTCTATGGGAACATTTAAAGAAAAAAATTTACAGATCCAGCCTGAATCTGTGGAAGATTTACGGACGGAATTACTCATCAATGAGTGGCGTCAAGGTCCTTCAGGCAGCCACCAACAACTGTTATATTACTGTATGAAGATGTATGGTATGGTGGACATTTTCAACATGCACTCGTACACGTACTAAATAACTTTGATTCACTTTAAAATACAGCTAGTGAGTAGCTTCAATTCAAAATGTAAAGCGCCTTTTTACAGAGAATTTAATAAGCTCTTTGGGGATAAAGTTACACCGATAATATATTTAAAAAATGTGTTCCCACAGAAACAAAAATTGATGTGTCCAAGCATTTTTTGAAATTTCCATATAAAGATGATTAAACCGAGATGGACTCTTTTCGGTGCCTCATTTTGTGTACACTGGGATTCAAATTTCAGTCTCTCGTGTGATTGTTGCCCTCATTAACGCTCGGACAATAAACTTAATGCTTTCGTCTTTTGAGATGTTTTATTCTACTTTTACATTTACAGTAGCAAAAAAGGAGGAGTACATTTTTATATTAACTTAGGACAAATTTTTATTAATTTAGTTTTAGAGTGCTTGTTGACCTACATCATACAACTCACTGGCAGTCCCTATAGTTCTAGGTAGGTACACAGGTACTAAACAGACTGAACTTTATGACGCAACAATATTGAACTAACTCACTACAAGAATATTTAAGACATTTTTATCGCCAACGAGATAACTGACAAAAACTATTCAACTCGTGTACTCGTGCGAGGTCAAAAAGTTATTCAAAAAGAATTTTTTGCAACATGCGTTGTTTGTTGTTTATGTGATTTATCTTATTTAAACCAATATCAGTTAATACCACACGCTTCTGCGAATTTTAATTATATCGAACTTTACGTTTTTTATTTGCATGAGGCGAAACACTTATCGTTTCGACTAATTCCTGTTTTGTAACCGACTTCACAAGAGGAGGTTATCAATTCGACCCGTATGTATGTGCGATTTTTTTTATGTACGTTCACGCATAAAGGGTCCCACAGGACCAACGCAAAATTTGCTGTCCAGCGGCTGCGATTTTTTTTTATCCCTGCCAGCGCCACTGCGACAGCGAATTCGCGTTGGCCTGTGGGATCCTTAATTCTTGAACGGATTCACCGATTTCGATAATTGTTTTTTGTTTTGTAGATGAGTTCTCCCGAATTGTTTCTTCAAACAAGACAACACGGTTTTTTTTGTTGAAGTGAGTGGGAAGCTAAAAAACAACATGAGCGTCTCATAATTTCTCCAAAAATGTTAACTAGTAGGTAATTTTAGGTGTTAAAACAATTAACGGGGAGGAGGGGATAAAAAGGAACGATTGGCAATTTCTTAAAAAAAATTTACTAATATGTCATTTTCGGGGTTATTAAGGTCAAAAAAAATAGTTGCACTAAAATAAATCATTTTTTTTAATGAACTAACTTCACAAAAGGAAAACACTAAAAAGCATGAAAATAATATTTTTAAGTGTTTATAATTGTGGTTAATGGTACACTTAATTTTGTTCGAATTTAGGTAACTTGTACACCGAAGTACCACTAAACTTTGAAGTCGGCGCAATTTTTATAGTATAAGGATCAGTAATGATAATTCATAGACAATTAATAAGGCGTTTCGCTTACGTTGAGAACTTTTGTACATAAATTACTTAAAGTCGAACGCAGTTAGGCTTACCACTAGGCTCAGTAATAAATAACTAAAAATATTACTCTGTATTAACGATTTATTAATGTATTTATCAGTAAGGATTCCTATTATACTTTAAAATTGCGCCGACTTCAACGTTTAGAACTTCGGTGTACAAGATACCTTAATTTGAACAAAACTAAGTTTACCCTTAACCAAAGTTATAAATATGTAAAAATATTATTTCATACTTTTCAGTGCTTTTCCTTTTGTGAAGTTCGTTCATTTTTTGAAGAAAAAAAAATTATAAATTCTAATCTTTATTTTCGTAAGGTAGCTCTCATAACATGCAATATTAAAATTAGGTAAGCGAAAAACCTGGCTTAATGATTTAAATTAATATTTTTAAACCTTACAAGGGGCTCGGGAATAAGGTGCATGTTCCAAAAACGGAACAGGGAGACCTGAGTATTAAAAGGGTCAATATCCATTTTTGTCTGCATTGTCGGTACAAAACAGGCCAATCTTCTACCTTGAACGGGTTACGATATTATCACTTCGACTGCAGAGCTTATTTCCAAAATAGCTTAGAATTAAACAGTTAATATCCTTCATTTATGTCATAGCGTGGATACAAAAACGCAATCTCTAAAGATGGAGATTGATCGTTCTAATACTCAGATCAAGATTTAACCAAGTGTAAAATCAACCGTAAAATTTGATGTTATGTAAAAAGAGAATTTGTACTAGATATGACCAGTAGATCCCAAAATATAACATATATGAGCAGGAGCGTCATTTCAGATTTAGCTTGCGGGGGCGGGGGGGGGGGGGGTACAACTCATTTCTTATATGTATCAGTGGATCTTGAGAGTTGTAGAACAATAGAAATCTTTCTTGCAAATTTATCATTTCCAAAGGGGGCATTAAAGGGAGGGACTGTTTCCTCTCCAGAAGTCTCAATTGGCGTCCGTAAATAATTCATGTATTTTTAAATAAACGAATTATTACTGTTTGTTTTATTCCAAACCTAAAAAACCTAGATAAAAAGTGTGATCAGTGAGGCTGGCACGGTTGGTCTGTTCCCAGGGGCGTCAATGCCGAAAATAAGTACGTACGTATAGGGTATTTGACAAAAATAATTTCATTCATGGGCGTTGCCACGATTCTGTGAAATAAAAACGGTCAAGTGCGAGTTCCACTCGCGCATAGAGGGTTCCGTACCACCGTAAGATAGTATTTATATTTTTTTAAAATAAATTTGCTGATGTTTCATCCCATATTCTTGTTGTGCAGAATTACAATATCATATATATATATATATATATATATATATATATATATATATATATATATATATATATAATGATGAAACATCCCATATTCTTGTTGTGCAGAATTACAATATCATATATATATATATATATATATATATATATATATATATATATATATATATATATATATATATATATATATATATATGATATTGTAATTCTGCACAACAATATGGGATGAAACATCAGCAAATTTATTTTAAAAAAGCCTAACTGCGTTCGACTTTAAGTAATTTATGTACAAAAGTTCTCAACGTAAGCGAAACGCCTTATTAATTGTCTATGAATTATCATTACTGATCCTTATACTATAAAAATTGCGCCGACTTCAAAGTTTAGTGGTACTTCGGTGTACAAGTTACCTAAATTCGAACAAAATTAAGTGTACCATTAACCACAATTATAAACACTTAAAAATATTATTTCATGCTTTTTAGTGTTTTCCTTTTGTGAAGTTAGTTCATTAAAAAAAATGATTTATTTTAGTGCAACTATTTTTTTTGACCTTAATAACCCCGAAAATGACATATTAGTAAATTTTTTTTAAGAAATTGCCAATCGTTCCTTTTTATCCCCTCCTCCCCGTTAATTGTTTTAACACCTAAAATTACCTACTAGTTAACATTTTTGGAGAAATTATGAGACGCTCATGTTGTTTTTTAGCTTCCCACTCACTTCAACAAAAAAACCGTGTTGTCTTGTTTGAAGAAACAATTCGGGAGAACTCATCTACAAAACAAAAAACAATTATCGAAATCGGTGAATCCGTTCAAGAATTAAGGATCCCACAGGCCAACGCGAATTCGCTGTCGCAGTGGCGCTGGCAGGGATAAAAAAAATCGCAGCCGCTGGACAACAAATTTGCGTTAGTCCTGTGGGACCCTTTATGCGTGAACGTACATAAAAAAAATCGCACATACATATACATACGGGTCGAATTGATAACCTCCTCTTGTGAAGTCGGTTACAAAACAGGAATTAGTCGAAACGATAAGTGTTTCGCCTCATGCAAATAAAAAACGTAAAGTTCGATATAATTAAAATTAGCAGAAGCGAGTGGTATTAACTGATATTGGTTTAAATAAGATAAATCACATAAACAACAAACAACGCATGTTGCAAAAAATTCTTTTTGAATAACTTTTTGACCTCGCACGAGTACACGAGTTGAATAGTTTTTGTTCAGTTATCTCGTTGGCGATAAAAATGTCTTAAATATTCTTGTAGTGAGTTAGTTCAATATTGTTGCGTCATAAAGTTCAGTCTGTTTAGTACCTGTGTACCTACCTAGAACTATAGGGACTGCCAGTGAGTTGTATGATGTAGGTCAACAAGCACTCTAAACTAAAATTAATAAAAAAAATTTCCTAAGTTAATATAAAAATGTACTCCTCCTTTTTTGCTACTGTAAATGTAAAAGTAGAATAAAACATCTCAAAAGACGAAAGCATTATGTTTATTGTCCGAGCGTTAATGAGGGCAAGAATCACATGAGAGACTGAAATTTGAATCCCAGTGTACACAAAATGAGGCACCGAAAAGAGTCCATCTCGGTTTAATCATCTTTATATGGAAATTTCAAAAAATGCTTGGACACATCAATTTTTGTTTCTGTGGGAACACTTTTTTTAAATATATTATCGGTGTAACTTTATCCCCAAAGAGCTTATTAAATTCTCTGTAAAAAGGCGCTTTACATTTTGAATTGAAGATACTCACTAGCTGTATTTTAAAGTGAATCAAAGTTATTTAGTACGTGTACGAGTGCATGTTGAAAATGTCCACCATACCATACATCTTCATACAGTAATATAAAAGTTGTTGGTGGCTGCCTGAAGGACCTTGACGCCACTCATTGATGAGTAATTCCGTCCGTAAATCTTCCACAGATTCAGGCTGGATCTGTAAATTTTTTTCTTTAAATGTTCCCATAGAAAAAAATTCAACAGAAATAAGAAACTGCGATATTCTATCCCCTTTTTCAATTGATGTTCCAGGAATAGTTTTGTTCAGAAACTTTCTTACAGGCAATGCGTGATGAAGAGGAGCGCCATCTTGCTGATAAGGATAACGCTCCTTGTTTTCCTTCTTCTGGGTTTTTTTTGGAGGATCGTAGAATTGGACCTTTATTTTCATGAGGACATTTAATAAAGACAACAATTTTCAGACCCAGTCAGGCCTGAGTCTTTGGAGCTGAATCACTCATGAATGCCGTCAAACTATAATCCAGGTATTCTTCGCAATGTTAGATTCCGTATCGGGGTGGACGTTTTGAACATTTAATAATTGTATACGCGCGTACTAAAGAAATCCATTGAATAATATTAATGCATTTACTCAAAAACCAGTTGCTTAAATTCAAAAAGTAAAGCCCTATTTTATATGGAATTTAATAGAAGCTACCTCCGTTTCGGGTTAAAGTTACACCGATGAAAATATCTATAGGACATTTAGGCAGAAACCAAAATGGGCGTTTCCGAGCATTTTTCGAAATTGTCATATGAAAAGGCATAAAACGGAGTGAACTCTTCGTTGGCCAACCCTGTATACAGGTATAAAATTTTATATGTTGTAGGCTAATTTAAGTTATAGAAAAATTAAACAAAATTTAATTTTTGATGTTCGAAAAATTAAAAAAGTGTACATGAAATTTGTAATTACATTGATTTCATAAGCAGTAACAGCCGACGCTACGTAACAACTTACATACGAGTCCATGAAATATTTTCGAACATTCAAATTTCATAAAACAATTTCTTAACCATTATTTTCCTAATATAAACATTTTCCAGAACCAAATTATAAATTAAAAATTTGTCTAAACGATAACAAAAAAGGCAGAAAAGATTCTGATCAAACCTTAACAAACCTGAAGGAACCCAAAAAGGTGAATCGGGGGGATTTATTTAATTTGGAAAATTTATTCTTTCAAAAACTACCCCACTGAAAATTTGTTTTTGGAAATTTTGTTTTCGAAATCATTTCACGGACCCGTATCACCAAAATAAGTAATATTCATAAGACATTGTTTGCTCACGAACGGATCGAAAATGCTTTTTATAATCTAGGGTCCCCAAGAATGACGATCTGAAAATTATTTTTCATTATTACAATACTTCCCTTATATAGCGAAAGAAATGAATAACACACACAAAAACCTTTATAACCTTTAGACATTCTCCTAATAGCTTATGTCGCTCAACAATAGCTCTTTACTTTTGAGTAAAAGCAATTCCTTTCTACAGTGGATAGAGCATATCCACATTAGTAAATTTTTGAACAGACGCACCTCAAAAAGTTATGCTGGGTCTGGGGGAGCGGGGGCCCCTCCCTCATGTTGATGATTAAATTGTAATAGTATTTATTTCTTTTTCTCGAAAACCATAGAAGATAGAAACGCGAGTTTGGTGTCATTCGATCAGCATAAAATTCTGCAATGAAGTTATAATTTTCGTTTGTTTTTGTTTTGTACCTAAGTTACCACAAGAAAAAAAATTGGAGGGGGTATCCATAATGGCACATTTTTATCTATATCATTATAACCGTTCATTAAACAAAAAATTTACATGAAACAAGAAATGGAGGCCAAAGCTTTCTCTATTGGTATATCACTTTGTTATGTTATATTTTGAAATAAGGTTCCAGAGGCGTACATAATAATCGCTAAATAAGGAAAATAGAAAGTTTTTGTTATGTTTCTTCATAATATGAGAAAACATTTAAGTTGATTTATTTATTTTACAATGTGAGTTTTTATCATTCCTCCTCCTCCTCACTTAGGTAGGGATAAACAAAATTTAATAAAAAAATGCTCTGTAGCGTGTTTAAGGTAATAAAAGGGTATTAATTCAACGATTTTTTATCTTAAAAGATTTACAAAGAATGTGAAAACAAAACTTAGGTATAGTATCTATAAAAAAAAAACCTAGAGCAACATTCCACAAACACCTTAATCTAATTGCAACATTCCACATACAAACATAGTCCGGAGCATTTTCAACTTTTCAAGAAGCATTTGCAATTTGAGCCACACATTTTACATTTACATATTAAGGGGGCAGACCTAGTTGGGACGTCCAAAAAAGCTCTTTATTTAGGATTTTTTTTGGCCGCACCTTAAAATAATTAATGACAAATGTTTTTCCACATGGAAGATATGTATTTGAAGAAAATATTATAAATTATTCAAAACTAAATATGGAGAAATACGTGGGATACAGCAAATTTGCGAGGGGTCCAACAAAAAAAGGGTTTTGGCGTGATCACTGCAGCTCGTCAGTGGATCATCTTTAAGCAAAAAATCAAAAAGGGATCATTAGTTAATGACATAATGCTCCGGATGGACGAAGCGATTTGAAAAATTTTGATTTTTCGAAAAATGGCAGATGTTGAAATTCAAATTTGTTTATTCGACCAAAATTTCACTCACATTTTCGGCTATAAAAAAAATATAGTCGTCCAAAAAAAAATCCTTCGTCCATCCGGAGGACAATTATATATAGAATAAGTGAGAAAAATTTCAAACTAATCGTGAAAGCCATTCTCAAGTTACAGTGATCACCGACTTCGAAAACATGGTTTCGAGAAAAACGCGTTGAAAGTTTTGAGTACCTACGGTTTGCATGCAGATAAAAAATTTATTTTAGAACTGAATTTATTTTGAACACTGAATCGTCTATTCCACGGCCATATAATGCTTTAGTAGCTGCATCAGCAGTGATTTTTAGCTGTCGTCGAGCAAGGGTCAACCGATACGTCTGCTGTCAAATTTGAGGCATATGAGGCATTAGAGTCGGCCCCATTCAAAATTATTTATCTGTATAAATAATAGTTCGATTTGTCTGAAATTTTCAGAGAATACATTCGAAATATTCTACTTTTAGAAAATGCAAAAAAAAAGAAATCGATTTTTTCAAAATTCTAACTAGGTCTGCCCCCTTAATAAAATATCAGATGATATTTTTCATTTCTCGTAGTGGTCCACAGTGGCGTCCATTTATTGTTTTGTAGAGTCCATCCCCATTTAGATGAGCATGGAAGTTTTACCACTCGTTGGCACAGATTACCCCAAACAAATCCTGCTTGATAAATACATTGATTGATATGAAGTGCCCAAGCATTCATTGTTGGAGGTAAGTTCTCAACAGTTTTTTTTTAGTAAAAAGTTGCATTCGAGAAACGTCAATATCGTAAGTTTCAGCATGTTTGTCGTAAATTATAATACCAAATTTTGTAATGGTACTTAGTTGTTCGGATGTAGGTTCTTTTGGGTGCTGCACCAAATCAATAAAAGTAGCTGTAACCTCCGGAAAAGATTCCCAAGCTTCGTAGCACTTTTTTCCCTTTTTCAAAAAAGGAAGAAGCGGTGTCATAACCGGTTAACGAGTGAAAAAAAAAGGAGAGCCAGACATTTTTCTTTGATTTTTTCAGCAACATCCATACAGGAAATATATCTTATGTTTTTACCAGTGCCAAACCACACGTCTTGATTTTAGTTTTGATGCTGGTAAAAAAGTGCAAATGCTAACATATCAGTATCGACAGATTTTATGTCAATTTTTTTATAATAGTCGTTTTTAATGAAACGCGTGTACGAAAATTCGTGTGTCTGCCTCCTTGCAATCGCATGATTGAAATTGAAATTTTTACTAAATTGTTTATAGGTGGGTTATATAATACTTTTTGATTTTTTGATACAGTATAAATTTATTTTCAGGCAATGAAATTGTACTAAGGTAAGTGGAAATTAAATCAAATAGTTCCCTCTTATTTTCTGACACCCTTAAGAAATCGCACCAGTTTTTTGGAATGGCTGCAGTGCTCCTAACTAACTTTCTATTTCCTTTTCCCCTACATTCCCTTGTTTGTTCATTTAAACTATTTTCTAAATATGTATCCCATATTATATCTACCTATTCTTTGTACAAATTATAAAATACTTAACCGACAACACAAAACTAATTCTTTTTAAAAAGAAATCATGTAACTGAAAAATACTCGAAACTAATAAGAACTAACTAAATAATAACAGTATAACAACTATACTAATAACTATAAAGAACATGCAATAATTTTCAGCATATTGTACTATTATGAGGTTATCCAAGTTGTCGACACTGGTCTATCTTGGAAAAGAACACACTTTAATAAAATGATGTGGAAAGCGAACATATTTCATTCCAAGCTACTTTGCATAGGTACATAGTTTAGTACTATTTTACATTTTTTTTTCTACACCTCTGGAGTCTTATTTTAAGAGATAGCATATTCAAATATTAGGGATAGGGAAAGCTTTGGCCTTCATTTTTTGATTCTAGTAATTTTTTTGTTTATCTAATGAATGGTTATAATGATATAGATAAAAAAATGTGCCATTATGGATAACCCCCTAATTTTTTTTTGTTGTAGTGACTTAACAAAACACTTGACAAAACAAAAACAAACGAAAATTATAACTTCATTGCTGAATTTTATGCTTTATCGAATCACACCAAACTCAAGTTTCTATCTTCTGTGGTTTTCGAGAAAAAAAATACTATTACAATCCAATCACCAACATCAGGGGGGGGGGGGGGGGAGTGCCAGCCTAACGTTCTGAGGTGGGTCTGTTTAAAAATGTAGAAAGGATTTGCTTTTATTCAAAAACCGAAGTATTCAAACCCTCAAGTCAGTATACTACAATGGGGAGTGAATGAATAGATAATGAAAAACACGCATTTGAGTTTTCTGTTGTTCTTCTTCATTTTGTTTTAATTAACTGAAACAATAATGGTGGGAGTAATAATGATATTAATGCAATTTTATCTACAAGCGTGCGGTAAGTAACTACTTACCGCACTGATTTGAGTGCGGTAAGTATCACTTTACCGCACTAGTGCTGTAAGTAATTACATACTATAAACACAAGTTTATATATTATTCAAGTGTATTTTTTATTTTTACCAGAAATTCTATTAAACATTATATGTATAACAAATACTTACATATTTAAATTTCTAAACTAATCCAAACTTATTAATTAAGAAATATTAATATTAATTGTAGAATTTGTAACATTTCCAAACGATATCGATGAAGGAAGTGTTTTATTATCCGATGAGACACAATAATTGAAAGTTACAGATTTTCTAAAACAGGAGGTTCTCTCTGCATATTCTTCTACACCATTTATTTGCTTTGCAATTCCTATTTTATTTTGCACCGAATTTTCAATATAGCCCTCCGCAACACTGGAGGACTTCCATCCACCATGGCTTTTTAAACTCATGATATCCCCGCCAGCATCTACGAATAATGTAGCTGACGTCCTTCGATAACAATGTCCCGTATATTCTTTGGGACTGGACAACTTTAAATATGATACAATTTGAGAAGGTATTTTTCCAAAAGTATTTATACCCAGTGGTTGGATAGTGCATCTTCCTTTTTTATATGCAATAAATAACCGTGTACGGGCAGTATGATCAGGTCTAAGGGCTCTATACTTCTTGAAAATTGAAATATTAATTTCTGATGAAAATTCTTCCACGTAAACCACGAACTGTCGATCTATATGTGTCTTTGTATCCGGGACAGTTACAACAAGGTGGGTTTCAAATAGTGTTGTAAATATCCGTATTCTTTAGATATCCGGATAACACGGAATCGGAATCAGCTAATATCCGTATCCATTATCCGAATACGAATCCATTTCTTGAACCGCGCGACAGATCATGTATACGTATGCATGCAATACTAAAACATTTTCTATACACGGCTAGGTAGGTCGATGCGGTATCGGTATCATTCGAAGTCGAAGGTTAGGGATAGGAAGGCACCGTCGGCGTCGTTCGTTCTCGTTTGAATTCGGTTCGGGTGAGGCGGGCCTAGTTTAACCAATGGGTCTCATCCCATATGATACCCGTTACCCCGATAACTATGCTATCTTTTTTTAGGAAAGGTCATTAGAAAGAGAAAGCATAAGATCAAATATGCCACATCGCAGACCGTGTTGTTATCGATTCCGATTCCGTTTTCTCTTTGCACTTTGCATTAGTATTAGTATACAGCCGATGCGAATTTATTTTGATTCCGAATCCGTATTCAAGTTCTCGGCCGGTTCCGGATAATCCGGATTCTTTTAATATCCGTATCCAACGGATATTTGGATACGTATCCTTACATCACTAGTTTCAAATTCCTTAATATCTTCAATTGTCATTTTACATAACTCCACTCGGCGACATGCCCCAGCGATGCCCACAATGAGTGCCACCTGAAACAAGCAAATAAGTTGTTATTTAAAAGTAGATTTAAAAAAAATCGCAATTAAGTACCTTCATTAATAAAAACTCCTCATCTGGTGCCGTAACAAGGAATTTTACAACCTCATTCTTGGAGAATGCCTTTGATTTCTTAGCTTTGTATCCCACAGACTTCCTTTTTAAATATGCCATCAGTTTTGCATACCTGCTTATGTCGACATTATTTTTGATACTTATAGTAGATCTAAGCATTGAGTAATAACTCCATAAAGAGGATGATTTACTGTCCTTAAATTTATCCACAAAATAGGCAAGCATCACATCGTCACTAATTGCTTTAACTTTCTTTGATGAACACCAGTCCATGAAGAGCCCTCCTCCTCATATCTATGCCGTGCTTTATCCGGCAATAAATTAAGGGTAGCTGCTTTAGCAATGTCCAGAACTTCTTTCGGAATTTCATCATCACTGCTGCTACTGACTTCCATTTAAGGGACGTAAAACACACTTTCACGAAATTGTTACAAAAATAATTATCGTGTATTCCGTTGTCCAGTTTTACATCTGTCATATAAAAATCAACTATTAAATTTCTATTATTTCCCTAGCAACCTAGCACTGTTGATAACGACTTACAAGGCACCTACGGGGTAAATTAAAACAGTGCTCTTTTAGTTTTTAATATTGGTGCCCTAAAACATGCTTGTAGATAAAATATCGTACAATACACTTACGGTAGGTGTCTTTACCGCATTTGCGTGATTTACCAAACTCGCCTTCGGCTCGTTTTGTTAAACATCACGCACATGCGGTAAAGACGTACCTACCGTACTTGTATTGTAATATACTATTATTGGTCTTTGAAGTTAGTTCAGTAAGCATTTACAATGCAATGCAGATCTGATAAGAGTTTACATTAACTCATTAACCTAACCGGGAACAAGTAAATCAAAGATTTTGTAAAATTAAATCATGCAAAGTTGTTAAATAACCTTCACCTGTAGTTTCAATTGTCAGAATGTGCTGAAGTATCAGTCCTACCGTGACATAAGAGTCCTATAAAATTTAAACGTTAAATCTATTTTAGGGAATTTCCAGGTGCTACAAAAATTTCAACAAAAAAATTTCTGATTTTTATCACAGTTTCTACTAAGCTAAAAAGAAAGTAGTAAAATCACTTTCGTCCAGCTGCACAAACAATAAAAAGTTTAAAATAAAGATATAAACTAATTGGACACTTGTAATATGACATCACTTATGTTAATCACATTGTCAAAGATGACTCTTGCAGCCAGATTCTCCAACGCTAGTCCGGTCTAATTTGACAACCAAAAGCTTTAAACTGACAAGTGTAAGAATAAGACAACTAAGTTTTATATTATGAACTTATTTCTGAGCTTTTTGGCAAATTTATCAAGTTAAGGACAATTTTGGTATGTACTTTCAACAATAATAGAACTAAATTTATTACGGCAACTCATTCCAAAATGAAAATCATTTGGAAACCAAGTAAATCGCTAAAATATCAGAATAATTCATAAATTTTTAATGACGACTTATTAACAATGACAGGACAAAAACCTGTCAAAACATAACTGATCAACTATACGATCTTAATTTAAACCAGTACTAAATCTTAAACTTTCTTAGTGAATCTGAACGTAAAAGTCAGTTAAATTTATTACATGACCAAAAGTTTTAAGCAACAGGCTGCTAAAGTATTTTGTCTCCTAACAGGAACAGCTACTAAATTATTAAAAGAACATAATAATATTAAAATGCAATAGTTGTTCGGGAAAAAATAGTTGCTGTTAAGTTTAAAAAAGTAGGACAATGCATCAAATAAATATTAAATTACGTTCCAAGTTATATTTTCCTTGACGTCTGATCCTATTCTATAGATTCTATAGATATTATGTTGTCAGAAGTAAAAAACCTAACCTGTAATAATATATTTAACTTTGTAGTATAAAACGGAGTACACAAAAAATCTATCTCGATTCAAGTCTCAAGTCAGTTACAATGTCTCTTGAAGCGGTAAGGCGATTTTTAGTATTTTCATAGGGATTTTTATTACCATTATTGATACTAGATTTGTTTAAAATCCTTTGTTAGAAAAGTTGTATACATACATAGAGTATTCCAAAAGGATTCGCTTTGTGTTTTACACAAGCACCTCGAGATTTTTTTTAAATCGGTTCAGTAATAATTGCTGAAATAGAGAGGTCTTCGAAAAATCAAACAGATTCTTTCTTCGGCATATGTGTCAATTCCTAGTAACGAATAGAAATTATTTCTAGTAACAACATATCAATCATCATATTTAGTAAATTATCATTGCCTATAAATAGATACTGCGATTTATTGAATGATGATAAAACAATCGTAACAAAATATCTAGAAAACATATACATAATATTCGATGTACAAATTAATATATGTATTAATGTACAAGTTTTATAAAGCATCATTTTAGAGCTCGCATCCATGTTAGAAAACGAGCCGCTTGCGGCGAGTTTTCTAACGGGACAAGTGCGCTAATAGCTTTATAAAACCTGTACTACATACTATTTTTTCTATTTTGCATTTTTTCAATAAAAAAATGCATATTTAAAAAGAAAATATGACATACAAATTTTGTAATTTTTTTCTCAAAATTTTATGTTCTTAATACCATCAAATTATTTACACAGCAGCCTCAGTGGCGTTGTGGCGTACTTAAGGGGGAATAAGGGGGATATATCCCCCATTCCATATACTCGGGCTAAATAAAATCATATTAATTTTTTAGAGTTTAAGATAATTTTTGGAAAAAAATACAATACTTATTTTATGACACAAAATAAATATTTTTTATTCAATAATTATTTTTTAATAAATTTTTCATATTGTCAAATGTTCCTATTTTTTCCAAATTCCCATACATTTTATCATATTATTTATTTTATATTTCGGAAATCACTCTACGCAATTATTTTATATTTTATGAACCCTGAACAGCTTATGGTATTTGTATAAACTGTTCTTGAGAGATTCATATACATATATAGAGTATCAGCGAAATGCAAAAGGAAGTAATACTGTCGCTTCGCGACGGGAGGCCCTACCGTCATCAAACAAAAATTAAAATTATAACAATACAATAAAAATCGCACATTTGGGGGAAATTAAAATCAAAATATAAAAAATTGCACGTTTGTGAGAGCTTAAAAAAGCTGATTTGCAAAACTACATCCCAAATTCAATATATGTACCGTGCGTGCAATTTAGCTTGATAACATTTTGATTCGATGTAACTTTTTTATTTTTAAAGATATCAAGGTAAACAAAAAACAAGATGTAGGGTTAGTAGCCAAGTTTTTTTTTTGAGTTACACATAAAACAAAACACTAACAATTTTCTGAGATAATAGCTTACCTTATATTTTTTTAAATGGAACACCCTGTGTATTATATAATATATATGTATTCAATAGAATTCGCTATTCTGATTACAATGATATAACACACTTTATATTTTAATCCACTCGTTTTTGACATATCGGATCGGCAAAAATATGAAATTTCTATCCTACTTATGCCCGTTTCCACCAACACTCCCTACCGCTAGGGAAAGAATAACTTAGGCTAAGATGCGATTTTGGCTTCCACCAACGTTTATTCCTTTCCTAAAGTAGGTTAGGGCTTCCTAACTTTCGAGAGTCAAATTTCTCCACCTAACCGTTTACCTACAAAGGAAACGCATGCGCATTTAATTATTTTTAACTTAACCTTGCTTTTCATTTTCATTGTTTTTTTAAAATAATTTCGATTTATACCCTTGTTTTTGTGTGGTTTTTAATTTTTTTCGATATGGAAATGCTTGATGAAGATAAAAACTGGGACATTTTGGAACTACTGGAAAATAGATTTCCTCGGCGAATTTATAATCGAATTTAAATTACCTTATAGAAATAGGAAATAGTATAGGTACCTAATATAAATAATCCTAATGATATACTTGGCTAATGGTCAGATATTTAGAAATGAAGTTATTAATTATTTTGCTAACCCATGAAAATCATTTTTTTTGCCTAGCCTAGCAGACTTTTGTATATAGGATATATTATTTATTTGTTTGTATTTTTTGTTGTTTAAGAGTTATATTTTGTATGTTATAATAAATAGAATTTTAATTGGCAGGAAGACCTCAGTCATTAGCCTTTTGGGCCATTGTGCCTAATAAAGTTTATTGTTGTTTGGAATTTTTTTTCCACTTTCACTGCTGCCCTGGCCATCCCTTGGCTGCACTTGCACAACTACCCATTATAAAAAATTTAAGAACCTCTTTAACAAAGCACTTTAAGTTAAGAACAAGTTACCTAACTTGCAAGTTCAGTTAAGTGCATTGGTCAAATTTTTATACATATCAGATTTATGCCTGTGGTACTGTTATGAATATTTTCAAAAACTGGCTATATGGTTTTTATTTTTACACAATATGTGTTTCACATCACATTATACATCATTCAGAGAATTTAATGGCGAAGCCGGAAAATAATGTAATTTAAAAAGTTATTCCCATTTTAAGAAAAACTATAAAATGCAAAAAAGTTCAATGTCATTTTCCGGCTTTCACATTAATTTTTTTGAATTATCTATAGTGTGATATGAAACATAAATCTTGTGTACAAATAATTATCCTATACCCAGTTTTTGAAAATACTCATAACAACACTACAACAGGTATAATTCTGATACATAATATAGAAAAATTTGACCGACCCCCTTCGGTGAGTTAACATGTATATTTATTACCTACTTAAAATTTTCAGATTCACAAGATTTTGGGCAAGTGCTCGTAAGTAAAAATGTCCTGTATATTTCTCTAAACTTTATTTACAATAAAATGCATATTTACATTTTTGCATAATAAACAACACCCGTTGTAATTGCTATTAATTGTCAAAATAAAGTGATTCACATTTTTATTACTAATGTCTTACTTAAAACTCGGACTTAAATAATCCCTTTGTTTGCTAAAGCCTTTGGGAACATAATTTACATAATAAAAACAATACAACAAAACACATTAAAAAAGTCACGACGACATGTCCTTAATAATGGCTTCTAAAGAAATGTATAAAACATTTAAAAACACTCGGATAATATATCGCCACCCTAATATGGTACGAGGAAAGTCATCACTACAGTATGTACAATACAACCAATATTTATAAAAAGTTTTGATTGGGTTTAAAGGTATGTAAAAGATAGGACTTAGCCATTTTCACATTAATATACGAAGGCAATATAATTAATTACATATTACAGAAAATTTGGAAAATTTAACTGTGGTAGTTTTTGGCTTTATTTCCAGGAAAACAAGACAGCAACTTTTAAAAAATAAAAAAACGGTTTCATAAAGAGCTTATTACGATACTTAAAATATATCGAAAAAGCTTTGATATGAAACCCAAAAAGAAAAATATCATTTCCTTTTTCATTCGGTACTAAAATAATTGAGAACAGAAAAGGCGAATCTGTGCAGGTGTGCTGAAGTTTGATAGGTTTGCTGAGGATACTTTTCTGCTTTTTTTGTTAATATTTTTTAAACTATTAGATTTCAAAATTTAATATTTAAAAAACTGTATTTTAGAAAAGTTTTATTTTCGATCAGTTGTGCGAGTAATTTCATAAAAATTGTTTTAGCAGATTTATTTTTCTCAACCAATAAGCAGTTCAAAACGTGTAGTAAATAATGTAAATTAAAGAAGAATACCACTTGTATTTTTGTTAATAAACATTTTTCGTATCAATTTAACACGTTTTCTTTTATTTCAGCTAATGAGCAGCTATTAAGCAAAAAAATATTTTAATTATTGAGTATTAGAGACGAAAGCAAATTTTTAAAATCCCGAATCCATTAAAGATATTAATGTAATGTTTCGAAAACTATGAAATATCTTCAATAAAAAAAGTATAGCATTATATTCGTAAGCATGGTATTTCCAGAAACTTATAAAATTTTTGAATCCGTTTTTTCTCAGAATATATATATATAGGATATATATATATATATATATATATATATATATATATATATATATATATATATATATATATATATATATAATATATATATGTATATATGTTACGGTTAGGGGAGAAGGGGGAGGTTTCGGCCAGGGGGAGCTTTCGGCCAGTGCAAATATTTCAGTCGGTTTTTAATTTTCCCGCAATATTTGGCCATTGGTAGACACCACGTGATTGCCGTTACGGTTCCCTAGTAAATGGTTAAAATCAAAGGTAGCGTTTGTGCCCTGCAACAATTTGTTTCGTTTTGACCGCTAAAGGTAAATATTTTGCTAGTTAGAATTTTGTTATATTTTTTTAACATCTTGCTTTTGTCCTAGTTTATTATTTAGAACATAAACCTATATATTTTGTTGTAATAATTAACAAGTTAAACATTTACATTTTCAATGCTTGTGGCGAGTATGGCCGGCATTGTTGATTTTGTACCCTCGAGGAGCATTCGGCCAGTAGAAGGATGGGAGGATTCGGCCGATTTCTCTCTGGGGAACTACTATGGGAACTACAGTCGAAGCAATGCGTTGGAAGAGGAAAGAAGATCAAAGAAAAGAAAAATAGCGGTACTAAAAGTTCTGTAAGGACGAAAGTCTTTCCAATACAAAATGACAGTAGCAGCGATAGTGACTCAATTATATATTTTTCGGAGGAGAATTCTGACGACTCGGCTAAGTCTGTGAATGGTTTAATAGATGATCAAGAATTAAATAAAAACGATTTTGTATTTGTAACATTTCCCAAAGATGATATCAAAGTTAGAAAGCGATGAACATCTTCCAATTTACATTTTTCAGCAGTGGATGACATCAGTTGGGTTGCCACGGGCAATATCCTTCTTAAATTACCTTCCCCATCTAGAAGCGGCACCTCGAGAACACAAGTTTGGTACCGGTTTAATTTCAATTTGGCTACTACCTCAGATAAATTTAAAATTTGTTTTAATTTTCCAGTCTTTTCATATATTATACTGTGAATACTTAAGTTTTTAAAAGGAATAACATATATTGTAGCATTTTGACATTTTTTATTTATCAAGCCGAAACCTCCCTCCCCCCTAGCCGAATCGTCCCAGGGGACAGGGAGGTTTCGGCTGTTGCAAGACTTTAACAAAAAGGC
This sequence comes from Philopedon plagiatum, assembly GCA_963971165.1. Classification (NCBI taxonomy): domain Eukaryota; kingdom Metazoa; phylum Arthropoda; class Insecta; order Coleoptera; family Curculionidae; genus Philopedon; species Philopedon plagiatum. Next base: position 96,268,946 of record OZ020190.1, on the reverse strand, counting down.
ACATACTTTTTTTAATATCATATTTAAGGCGCTGTTTGTGATAAATATGATTTACAAATCACTGAACAGCCGAATTATGGAAAAAAAACTGATATAATGTCATATAATTTATAAAGTATAGTGTATTAACCATTAAGTGGCCGAAACCTCCCCCTTCTCCCCTAATTTGGTTACTTGGGTAGTTTTCAAACTATCCAGCTAATTTGCAAACTAACTAAAGACACTGTTATTTTGAAGGAATCAGCCATTTCCCACAAAATAACAGATGATCAGTGGATGGTTTACAAACTAGCTGGTTAGTATGCAAACTATGAATTTACATTGGTTAATGTACAGATTTTGTTCCTTATTGCTTTTATATTAACTAAATATTTTATCTAGTTTGTATACTATCCAATTGTCTTTAGTTAATATGATTACTACAACTGTCCTAGTTGCCTAAAATAGCTAGTTTACTGGCTAATTTGAACACTACCACTACCGCACGTTTGCACCTTACCGCGTATCGTATTTTTTGACAGGCACGGTAATTACATCAATTAAAAAAAAAATTAAGGGTTAGTGATTTTATGCGTTCATGTTGTCGGTTTTAAATGTATATCGTTTTCTTAAAAAAGCTGTCAAGTATTAAAATGTGCAAGTCGCACGATTTTAAGCTCTCGACTGTACCTGTAAACAATTAGATGACGGCACGTTTAACGTATCCTTAGTCAGACCGAGATATAAAGTTAGGTTATAATAATGTTGTGAATTTTTTCAGAACTTTGGTGTAGGTGCTATGATCGCACCTAAAATTTTAATTTTAATTAATTTAAAATTTCATATGAACGTATGTCCTAAACGTCTTAACTTTTGAGATACAGGGTGGTAAAGTTTTCAAAAATAAATAGTTTTTTATTAATATCTGTAATACCACTTTAGATATTTCAATTAAATTTGGCACACATGTACTATGTATCAAGAGGCATTATTTAGTGTACCACAATTTTTTTTCTTCCCACCAGTGGCGTTCGTACGGAATTTCGCCTGCCTATTTTGGCAGACATTGATGGTACGCCACTGATTTCTCGTAAAATTAAAATTATTCCTGAAATCCGCAATCATTTCTAAGCAAATTTGAACTTTTGAATTTTGTCAATCCGATGCACGGTTTTCGCTTAAAAAAATAAAAACCTTTTCTCTGCATGATCATAACAATATCGGTAATATGACAATATCACCATGCAGAGAAATAGATTTTATTTTTTAGATCAAATTTGCTTAGAAATGAATAAGGAAGTTAATTTTTGAGATTCTTATTCATTTCTAAGCAAATTTGATCTAAAAAATAAAATCTATTTCTCTGCATGGTGATATTGTCATATTAACGATATTGTTATGATCATGCAGAGAAAAGGTTTTTATTTTTTTAAGCGAAAACCGTGCATCGGATTGACAAAATTCAAAAGTTCAAATTTGCTTAGAAATGATTGCGGATTTCAGGAATAATTTTAATTTTACGAGAAATCAGTGGCGTACCATCAATGTCTGCCAAAATAGGCAGGTGAAATTCCGTACGAACGCCACTGGTGGAAAGAAAAAAAATTGTGGTACACTAAATAATGCCTCTTGATACATTGTACATGTATGCCAAATTTAATTAAAATATCTAAAGTGGTATTACAGATATTAATAAAAAACTATTTATTTTTGAAAACTTTACCACCCTGTATCTCAAAAGTTAAGACGTTTAGGACATACGTTCATATGAAGTTTTCTTTTTAGAATGGACCCAAAAATCGCCCCCTTAAATATTGACAATTCAATTAGAAAACACCCTGTATAATTGATGTGAATCGAGCCTATGCAATAAAAGTGGTATACTAGATACTTCCGGCAGTTTTTGGGCAGGCGTACCAAGATATTTTTGAACATCACATCGAAACGAGTAGAATTAAAAAAAAAGTTTTCACATGGTAACGGTAAAATTTTACCCCCTCTCACACCTTTCAAATAGGTACGCCAGACTCTTTCGGCCAAATAAAGCTGGTAAGCCAATTTTTTTCTGTTTAATTACAAAATTTCCTATCGAATGTGATATAACTCATTGAGATCCGTGATAATGGTAAAACATTTTTGCTTTTTTATGATAATTAATTTTTTAAAAAGTACTTTCGGCTTAATGAATCCCGGCGTACCTACTTTCGGCTTAATGAATCCCGGTGTACCGAGCTCATTTTCTTCGTATGACTATTAACTATCAATTTACATAAAAAAAATTTGATTCCGCGATGACGGGACTTTCAGTGTCACCGGCTCCCAACTATTAGGTTTGTTGCGTAGTTGAGTTTTTATTAAACAAATTTGAAAAAATGTTCTCTCTACTGCTGCTTTCGAGTGTGGTAAGCAAAAAATCTGAAAAACAAATCTAAAGACCCGCAAATTTTGGAGAGTCATCTGCTATTTTTACTAATGAATTTTTTTCCAAAACAACAAGGTATCGTTATCAAAATTGTTTAGTGGGATCTTGACATTCGCCATTCGTTATTCAGATTTTGGATTTCATTTGGATTATATTGGAACTATTTGAACTACGTATATTGAGAAAGTGCAATGTGAAAATAGAAACAGAGTTTCAAACCTCAATTGCAATCAAATTGCAATTTGCAAAGATCAATGTCGTGAGATTCGCTCATTGATATTTCTATAAAGGTAAAAATCATGAGATTTGGTACTTCATTCATGGGATCGGGAGAAATAACCGAAATCTGGCAACACTGGCCCACGCAAGCCGCCCGTACGAAGCTAACCGAAGCAGACCGAGAGCGGACTTCGGCTGCTGCTCCGCTCCTGAATCTAGATTTGTTCGTTGCATAGATAAAGCTGTGTTGATTTGAATTTACCGGCGGACTAACCCGTCTCGTGGTTAAGAATACTATCCTTTTTTAACTACGTTATCTAAACAAGGAGAGCGCGCTGACCGACTGGACTCGGTTTGTCGTTGATGAATTCGGGAAAAAGACTATTCGTACACTGCGCATGCGTTCCTGTGGCAGAGATTTCGCCCATAGTGGAGTTAAATAGTTCTGCGCAACCTATGTATTTTATGCAATATCAGCAGTCCAAGTATGTATGTCGCTGGTTACGAATCTGTGTAAGTTTGTTTCGGATGTTTACCATTTTTTTATTAATATCTAAATTATTTGATTTCAAAGTTGAATTTCCGAAAAATTGTATTTTCAAAAAATGTGTTTTCGAAAAATGGTATTTTGGAACATACTATTACGTACTTTTGAAAATCATTTTCCACTCAATAAGCAGTTTACGTAGTGAAAAGTGTATCAAGGATATTTTGTCATGAATATTTTCTTCAAAGGATATTTTTTGCGTTGCGGATATTTTGACATTGGTAATTTAATGACCGAGCCCTATAACAATATTAATAAATACATTGTTTGTTTCAGCAATTTAATGCATCCGCAGATCAGATTAGAAAATTTTCGAAAAGGCCACCGGATCCCGATATGCTAGAAATTTACGCTTTATACAAACAAGCGACAGTGGGAGATGCAAATACGGGTAAGTAGCTAATTATTAAGGTCACTTCAGACGGCCTACATAATAGACCATATATATGTATATATATATATATATATAGAGCCAAATATCACGATTGACCAGTGTTGCCAAAATGTTCTAAGATAAATCGTAAGAATTGGATACTAAAAATCGTGAGATTCGTGAGATTTTTAAAAATTCTTTAAAAGGGGTCAAAATAGTTTGAAGGAAAGAATAAAAGCTTATAAACAACAAATATATATTTATTTTCTGTATTTAAAAACCAAACACATTTCTAAAAACTTAAAAACTAAAAAAAAACTTGCGTTATTACGTAGTATAAAAAAATGTAATAGGTAGTTAGTCAGAATCCGAGTCGCTAGAATCATCTTTTCTATGCAAATACGACTCTTTAGTTCCTAACTTTTTGGTCATATTTATATTTGTCAAAATCATAGCATGTATCCTTTCCCATCAAACGTTTTGTATGCAAAATTCCTTCGATAGTATCAACTTTTAACCTATTTCGAAACTGTGTTTTTGTTAAATTTATTTGAGAGAATATTCTCTCTACAGCAGCACTTGAGTGGGGTAAACACAATACATTAAAAACAAACTTAACTAAAGTTGGAAACTTTTGGGAATCATCACCTATTTTGTCCAAGGCGATTTTTTTCCAAAACATTACTTATGTTTGACATAAAATAAAAATCGTGAGAAACGCTATGTAATTCGTGAAATCGTGAGATAATTCCCAAAATCGTGTAATCTCACGATTAATCGTGAGTTTTGGCGACACTGCGATTGGCGGATGTGGCAAATTTACGGAACTAGATCCGTAAACAAAGACGGTGCCCTACGGGCTTGCGCTTTCTTGCAAAACGTTTGCCTTGTGATAGACAGAACAGTACCGTAATTTCCCCTAAAAATGATCCACTTTTTGGAGTTTTCTTTGGTTTACAGCATTATGAAGCGTTAATGGTCTAGTGTTTCTGTTTTAAGTTGTACCTTGTAGGCACACCTAATAACTTTTTTTTACAAATTTAATTAATATTAGTCGGAAGTATGTAAAAAAATTTATTTTAGTGTGGTTCATTGTTGAGCTCTAAGTTGCCCAACTATGGTCCGACCTGATTATACCCTTTAGAAATTACAGTGGACTAGAGTTGAGAAATCAGAGCGTAACTGTATGCCACAAAACCCTAAAAAAATACAAAACCATATTTTTTAAATTTTTATTAAAAGAATTTAAATGTATTTACATAAAGATTTATTATGTTTCAAGTTAGGATAATAACATAGAAATGTACTTTTAAAAACAAAGAACGCCGTGAATGTAAAATGAGTTAGAAGTATATTTGCTTTAAACTAAAAAAAAATGGTATATAACAAAGAAAGCAACTCTTAAAATCAAAGAATGCTTTACAAACTCTGTCGACAAACCTACAGCTTCTTTGTGACATTTTGCCAGACTGAATATCATTCATGCATTGTTCCAGTTTTTTCTCAGAGTAAGGCATATATGGTCTTCCACCAACTTTTCTCCGCTCCAACTTTGATTTAGGCATCTGCAATGAAGAAAAAACCAAACTTTATTATTTTAGAATATAACAATGGTCCAACATGCAAAATGAGTGATTTTAAAAACTAATATTAATATATCCTAACAATGGTCCATGTGTTTCTAACAATGGTCCAGTGGTCATTGTTGGGATCCAAGTTACAATTTTTTGCATTATTATTAATAAAAAAAAAAGCCAAACAAATATTTCAAAAATTTAAGTTCTCCCTAACCTGGTGAAATATGTGTGACTTTATATATCAAAAATTATTATGGTCTTACTTACCGTAAATGATGTACAGATGAAAGTTTGCCGTTAACGAAATATCCTTGAAATATGATATTCGCAGGTGTATGCGCTCTGCTCTTCGGAACATACAGAACAGTCACTAATTCGATATATTTCGGTGGTTTGTTTATTTGCCCTTAAAATTTGGCGCGTGGAACGCACTTTGTAGTGGGGCTAAGAAAAATGCGATTTGTTTACATTTTGGGCGGCCTTGGATCATAGTTGCGGCCCAGGACCAATGTTAGGGGAAATTACGGTAATTAAAAATTTAGGTATTTAAATATATACTCACTACATGACTTGAATACTTTATCGAGTATTAACTGCTGATTTTTTATCACATGTAATTATCGTTTTTATTATTGATAGACATGTAACCCACCAGTGGGATTTTAATAAAAATTATGTATTTTGTTGATTTACAACTGGGATTTTTCTTGATATACAAAACTGTCGTTAATGTAGTTAAATTTTGTTAGTTACCCACACTTTCTTAAAATTCAGAGTGTGACAAACTGGAAAAGCAAAAGTTTTATCTTTAGTTTAAACTTTTTAATTAAAACGTGGTCAATTCGATGACTAATCTTGTTAATTAGTACTTAATTCTCGACTACGACAATTAAATTTTTCGAAAAAAGTAAGGGCTTCTAACAATCAAAAAATTCTAATAAATTCAACATACTTTTTTTCAAAGATTTTTGCTGCTGTAGACTTTTTAAACGAAGAAATTACCAGATACCCACACTTTTTCTTTAAGGAAATCAAAGTGTGGGTTACTAACTAAACTGGAATGGAAGCTTACATTACTGTAAGTAAAATTTTAACTTTAATTTGGTATTCAACCAAATCCTTTATTTATATTAAATGAAGTTGATTCGGCGTTTATTTATGTAACATGGAATAAACCAATATTAGTAAACAGCAAAGTTTCGGTAGTTTTTGTTAAATGCTAATAAGAAAAATATTTTCAAATAATTAATACTGCTATCATAAATTAAACTTGTTAAAATATTTTCAACATACTTCAGTAAAGCGTCGTTTACACGCAACATCTTATAGTTCGATTTGTTTGCGTCGACGAAACGTTGCAAGCAAAACGTTGCGTATGAACAGCAAGTTTGAACAAATGTTAGAACTGCACAAACACGAAAGACGTAGTTGAAAGACTGAGCTTTCGAGCATAGATTTAGGAAGTTTGCACAGACAAGTCGTAAAGTGTGAACACTTTTGCTCAATTTGTCTGCCGATGTAATTATTATAACTATTGTAAACTAGAAGCAGAGTAGTTGTGTGGATATTTATTTGTTTAAAGTTATTTTTATCAAGGAATGTCAGACCTTTGGCAGTGTTTGCCTGCACATGAGTTTCTCTCCGAGTTCATTGAAATTTACAAGAGCTTTCCGTGCCTGTGGCGAGTAAAGTCAAAAGAATACGGTGACCGAGATAAAAAAAATGAAGCTTACGAAATATTAATTGGCAAACTCAAAGAGGCAGACTCTGCTGCGACAAGAGCCATGATAATTAAGAAAATAAATTCGCTAAGACCAATTATATGGCCAATGTACATAAATCATTTCGTTCGGGTGTTGGGAACGAATACATAAAACAACACTTTGGTATTTTGATTTGCCTAACTTTTTGGACGACCAGGAGACTCCAAGAAACTCTAGAAACACCATAGATGATGATGACGACACAATCGGCGGTGCAGAAGAAACAGAGGAGGTAGAATTATGCTGCAAGTGGCTAAACAAGGTGAGGAATTTGAAAAATAAAGAAAAATGCAAACATACACAGCCAGATTCTCTAACGCTAGTCCGGACTAATTTGACAACCAAAAGTTTTAAACTGACAAGTGTAAGAATAAAACTACTAAGTTTTATATTGTGAATTTATTTCTGAGCTTTTTCGCCAATTTATAGAGGAAAGGGCAATTTTAGTACGTACTTTCGATAATAATAGAACTAAATTCATTACAGCAACTCGTTCCAAGGTAAAAATCATTTGGAAACCTAGCAAATCGCTAAAATATTAGAATAATTCATAATATTTTAATGACGACTTATTAACAATGACAGCAGAAAACCCCGTCAAAACATAACTGATCAACTATAAGATCTTAATTTAAACCAGTACTAAATCTTAAACCTTCTTATTGAATCTGAACCACAGATTGTAGGAGTAATCTGTGTCTGAACGTTTTATTTTTATAAAATTTAATTGTTTGGTAAATGATTGAATGTGAGTCTGACTAGTCTGAGACTAACTAATTCCACTAAATAATTGTATGCTTCAACGTCCATTCTCAAGTAATTTCTCCAATCTTCAGGTTCACTTCGCAGTTCCTTCAGCAATTGCACATGAGAAATATTGGAATTGGGTTAGTTTGTTAGTTTTTTACTTTGTTTTTAAAAATTACAGATTTTTTTCGTAGAAATTTAATATTTGCAATATGTATTTAAAAAAAAATTCTTCTAGGTCGGTGCATTTATTATTTAACTGTACTAATATTGCTTTCCCGTCAACAGGTAAAATCACCAACAACATTCACTATCTTGTAAAACCGCCACCTTATAGTCGTTGCCACGTATAATCGTTTAGGAACTTTTCGGTGGGTGGTGGGTGTATCCGGAAGACGAATTTGATCTGGGGGTTGCCGATTCACGAAAAACATGATTTTTCATTCCCGTCGCGTCGGTCCGTCTGACTATTCACGCAAAAACTAAAAAAAGCTTCATAAAGAAAGGCAATTTTGTATATATGTAAATATAAATTAGGCTTCACCCTGGCTCGAAACCGGCTGCACTCTGCACTTCCGATCAAACATTAACAGGGTCAGCACCTTAAAAAAAATTAATTTCTATGTTGTTACTCTAACTAAAAAGCTATTCATTTTACAAAAATTGTTGTATATGTATATACGTAGCTAATGCTTTTAGGGCTGATATAAATAAAGGCACCTGTAATACCCCAGATGTACAACTTAAAAAATTAAATTTTGACCATTTTTACTCGAATTGAGGTACCTACTTTTTATCTGAGACAAATACTTATTCCTTATTCACTGATTGTATTTTACATCAGTAGATTATTTTTTTTGTAAAATTAGGTGCGCAGTCATACACAGTGTGCAGTTCGATACAGTGAAGGCCATTGATATAAATAAAGGCACTTTTGATTTCCCAATTACAGGGTGGGCAATTTAAAACATTAAATTTTGTGGGATTTGCCTTTCATACCGGATGTGCTTTAAATCGGGAATATACGTTTGAAGAAAGTATTTGGATGTCTAAAGTTTCAAGTTACAGTTTAGATTGTTAGTCAACATAAACAATTTTCTATACAGAGTCTAAGATTCTATGTGGAAAATGCAAATTTTGTACCGAGTGAGGAATTAAAAAAAACTATTTTTATTATGGATGTGTCTAAGGGCCAGTTGTCTAGGTTTGGTTTAAACTGTAAGCTACGGTTAAACTCTAGTTTTGTGTCAAATGTCCTTTGTATAGCCAACTGTAACGACCACTTGGAGTTTAACAATTAGCTGACGGATTGAGTATCAGTTAAACGCCAAGCTTCGTTTAAACACATGCGCACACTCGAAAAAACTTGCTTATATTGCTTTACAAGACTTCTTAGCAGTTCTACTTCTTTGTTGGAGAAATTAGTTGCCATAGGAACTAGGAACCTTATCAGCAACATCTGTACTTAAAATCACAATTACTGAGAAAAATTTGGAAAACGTTTTCCCTTCAACGAAAAACGAAACTTCGAAATTCGAAGAAAACCATAAAACAAACAACAATAATTGATACACATGACTAGGGACTTTCCAAAGGGGAAATAAATATTGACAAATAAATATGTAGTGAAGTTTGCTCCAGATATGTGAACCAGAAAGTAGGTATACAATAGACAAGGCTACACTAAACTTTATTTTAAACCTTGGTTTAAACTTACGTTTTAACTTTAGTTTTAACGAAACCTATACAACTAAGTAATAGTACCCAAATATAGGTACTACAGTTTGTGTTATTGGAACTGATTACTTACTGTGAGCTGTTAGAACTGACTAGTTAATGTCACTTATGCATTTTACTTTATTACTTTAATGCAAGGATAGAACACGCTATCTTATTTGTCTGCTATGCCACAAACATATTCCTGTTCTTATGTTTTGCCGGTGACGAAAGATATAATAGTGTGCATGTATTATTCATTTCGCGTGGGAAGTTCCATGCAAAGGCTTTTGTAGTTTTTTATAGTATTTTCGTTATCGGTGTTGACGAAAAAAAAAAACAAAAAGTTACTTTTTAAAAATCGCTCTTCCCAAAAAGTATCAATGAAATGTGCTTTGTAGCGTATTGACGAAGTAGCGTAAAAGAAAAAGTACATTCAGAATACAATTTAAGAGCCACTCCGGATTCTTAAATTTTTAACAATATATATTTTTGTTAAATATATATTTCATACTTTATTTCTTGCCCCTAGCATTATTTTTGTGTATTTTAATCAAATCATTATATGTTTTATTTTAGTTAAACCAAGTGAGCAAGTTGCTGCCTCAAAGTGGAATGCCTGGAACAGCAAGAAAGGGTTGGCCTCCAATAAAGCGAAGGAACAATATATAGTAAAAGTAAAGGACTTGGCACCCAAATATGCTTAAGTTTGAAAATTCTATATAAATAAATATTTCAAATATAAGGCACATAATAGACAAAATTTTCCTTAATAGTGTGTTGGGTTTTATAGAACATTGCTTACAATTTAATGTGTTAAGTTATGTATCTGATTAAATAAAGTCTTATCTTCCAAGACGTTATTTAATCTGGAACTTTAAAAATAAAAGTTTTACTTTATAATAATATGCGAGTTTATGATGAGTTTCATTTTGGTCCCATATTAATGTGAAAGAGCTTTATTAAAACTAAAATCAAGGGCAGTAGTCGCTATAGTCCAACTGATATTTAGTAGATATAATATACCTAGTAGTAAAATAAATGTTAATTAAATGTCGATGTGTTTTTTTAAACATTTAGTGCACACGTCCTTGACTGCAGAAAGCGATAGATTCTATCGTTCAGATTCACTAAGAAGGTTTAAGATTTAGTACTGGTTTAAATTAACATCTTATAGTTAACCAGTTATGTTTTGACAGGTTTCTGTCTTGTCATTGTTAATAAGACGTACCTAAGTACGTAAGTGTACATGATGTAGTGTTTCAACATCAGCATAAAGCAGGTCACAAAATCAACTCTGATAGCTCTAGACAACTGGCAAACGTCGAAAATTACAAAACTAGAATATACAGTGACCGGCAAAAAGTTCGCAACATATGGGAAATTTTTTTATTAGGAGAGTATCGAAAAAACTTTTCCGGGGGATCGGTTCTGCATGTCCGATAACCTAGAAATCGATTTTGACATACGTGACGTGACCACTGGTAAAGCGGCAAATTGAAAAAAAAATTGTGAATTTACAAAAAGTGAGGTTAGTTGACGAGATATCAAAAAAGTTATTTGAAAAAGTTGCTTAGAATTAAATTCTAGGTCGTCATGCAGAATTTCAAGATTTTATTTAAAAAAATTTGAAAAAGCAATTTTTTTAAAATATTTTTTTATCGATTTATGAATTTCTAGTTTTTTCTTTTAGATAGCTTGGCTAATGTAAAGCCCATGTATTTGGATGAAAATATACGAATGTAGTAGTTTTTTCTACAATTGACAGGCCAAAATTAAAAAAACAGGGTTTCGCCGGATGCTAGCTGTTGCAATGATTTGTATTTAGCAGTAGTGTCAAAATTTTAGAGACATTTCAATGAGATTACAATTAAAAAAGCTTAATCGTCTTAAATATAACTGTAGTTCGACTTTTTGGACAGTTAAGGGGATTAAAATAGAAAATAAACAAAAAATTACCTGTTGCACAAACCATTGCAACACCGAGAGTCCGGCGAACACCTATTTTTTCGATTTTGTCCTGTCAATTGTAGAAAAAACTACTAGATCCGTTTATTTTCATCCAAATACATGGGCTTTACATTAGCCAAGCTATCTAAACGATAAAAACTGGAAATTTGTAAATCCATAAAAAATATTTAAAAAAAATTGAGTTTTCCAATTTTTTAAAATAAAATCTTAAAATTTTGCATGAGGACCTAGAATTTCATTCTAAGCAATTTTTTCAAATAATTTCTTTTGATATCTCGTCAACTAATCTCACTTTTTGTAAATTCACATTTTTTTTTAATTTGCCGCCATACGAGTGGTCACGTGACGTATGTCAAAATAGATTTTTAGGTAATCGGACATGCAGAACCGATCCCCCGTAAATATATATATACATTTTTT
>OZ020190.1:96047012-96257012 GCA_963971165.1 Philopedon plagiatum | reverse complement strand
AACTGAACATTGTCAAGACAAAAAGCCGTAATTTGGGTCCAAAACATTAAAACAAGCCAAAATTAATTTTTACAGAACACACAAACACTGATAAAATTGCTTAATTATTAGGAAAAGAGGCATTAGTTATATAAAATATTGTTTGAGTTTAATCTTAGGTTTCATTTTGAATACTGTCAATGACAGGAGAAAATAATTTTTTATATTCTTAACATTTTTGTAGGGTTAGGGACTAAATGTGTATAGTGGTTACACGAATTCAAGTTTTAGTGTGCAGTATCCTGATACCCGAGCAATAGCAAAGTTAAACCAAAGAAAAAATGGTACCATTCATATTAGAGGGTGGTTTATTATCTAGGAAAAGAAGATAAGAGTAGATTGAACTTAAATGATTAATATCTGTTTTTTTATTAATGCAGTTAGGCTGTTGTGAAATAAAGGCCATCTCCAGAAAAAGCCTCCTGGTGTAGTTAGGTTCTGAGATTAAAATTTTTGTGGAATTGTAGTCCATGTTGTGATTAAATTTATTTGCATGTTCTGCTAAGGCGCATCTTTCTGGGTGAAGTCTACAGTCACTCCTGTGCGAAACAATGCGGTTAGAGATAGGTCTTGAAGTTTGACCAATGTATATTTTATCGCAGTCCGCACAAGGTATACTGTAGACCACATCAGACCTAGCTGTTAAAGGGGTTTTATCTTTGAGTTTAGAGTATACAGAGCGAATTGTAAGAACTGATTTGTTTGCAATTTTTATATCTTTAATGTGACTAAAAATCCTAGTCAGGCCGGGAGTGACCTCTCTAATGAAGGGTAAAGTTGCGAAAATAATTTTTCTTTCTGGGTTCGTCCCAACAACACCACTTACATGATTCCCATTAGGAGTATTGGTGTCAGTCAATGTATTGGACGAACTGAACAGTATCTTTTTTATTAAGGTTGGTGGGTAGGAGTTATCTGTAAAAAGTGTTAATAGGATGTCTAGATTCTTTTTGTGGAAGGATGGGTCTGAGATTTTCAAAACTCTGTTCTTCATTTGTTTTATTAAATTCACTTTTGTAGAGAATTTATGGTATGATAAATAGTTCAGGTACCTGCCTGAACTGCAAGGTTTCCTGTACCAGTCAATAATGATTTTATTCTCTGGAGAACGTATAAACTTGGTGTCCAGGAACGGGATAGCTTGTTCTTCATTCTCTGTTTCTATAGTGAATTGTATGTACGGATCATAACTGTTAATAGTTTCTACTATCTCATGAATACCATCCTGAGGTAAGGATAAAATGATATCATCTACATATTTTTTTATGAAGTGAAGATTGAAGGATAGGACAGGGATGACAGTGTCCAGCAGGTCGTCCATAACATAGACCTCTCAGACCCATCCTTCCACAAAAAGAATCTAGACATCCTATTAACACTTTTTACAGATAACTCCTACCCACCAACCTTAATAAAAAAGATACTGTTCAGTTCGTCCAATACATTGACTGACACCAATACTCCTAATGGGAATCATGTAAGTGGTGTTGTTGGGACGAACCCAGAAAGAAAAATTATTTTCGCAACTTTACCCTTCATTAGAGAGGTCACTCCCGGCCTGACTAGGATTTTTAGTCACATTAAAGATATAAAAATTGCAAACAAATCAGTTCTTACAATTCGCTCTGTATACTCTAAACTCAAAGATAAAACCCCTTTAACAGCTAGGTCTGATGTGGTCTACAGTATACCTTGTGCGGACTGCGATAAAATATACATTGGTCAAACTTCAAGACCTATCTCTAACCGCATTGTTTCGCACAGGAGTGACTGTAGACTTCACCCAGAAAGATGCGCCTTAGCAGAACATGCAAATAAATTTAATCACAACATGGACTACAATTCCACAAAAAATTTTAATCTCAGAACCTAACTACACCAGGAGGCTTTTTCTGGAGATGGCCTTTATTTCACAACAGCCTAACTGCATTAATAAAAAAACAGATATTAATCATTTAAGTTCAATCTACTCTTATCTTCTTTTCCTAGATAATAAACCACCCTCTAATATGAATGGTACCATTTTTTCTTTGGTTTAACTTTGCTATTGCTCGGGTATCAGGATACTGCACACTAAAACTTGAATTCGTGTAACCACTATACACATTTAGTCCCTAACCCTACAAAAATGTTAAGAATATAAAAAATTATTTTCTCCTGTCATTGACAGTATTCAAAATGAAACCTAAGATTAAACTCAAACAATAAACTAATGCCTCTTTTCCTAATAATTAAGCAATTTTATCAGTGTTTGTGTGTTCCGTAAAAATTAATTTTGGCTTGTTTTAATGTTTTGGACCCAAATTACGGCTTTTTGTCTTGACAATGTTCAGTTCTACAATTGATATCTTGATGACCAACCTCAACAAAGTTGTAAGTTACTTTAAGCTCGTTTAATGTAACACACTCCCATTTAACTATTAATTGTAGATTCCCTGATGATGGAAATAAAAATTTCCGAAAGCTCGGACTAAACTTTAAAGAGTACACTTTCATTTGCTGCATACCCCAATATTTACTAGTTTACTCCTTAACTAGTCAGCAACGACTACCCTTCTCTATATATATATATATATATATATATATATATATATATATATATATATATATATATATATATATATATATATATATATATATATATCCTGCTATCATTGGTGCGTCCTTGTGTATACCATTTACGGTTATTATTGCGACCACCGCGATATTGATACCGTATACCGGACTCAACAAAGTCATCCTATGTTTTTAGAATTTCCCGCGCTTTTTGGTTGGCCAAAAGATGTTATTACTTACGGCTGCGCCATGACCTTGGTATACATGTCTTTAGCTTTGCGCCATCTATCAGGATTTCTGAAATATGACAAGATCTTTAAAAATTTGCCGGATGCAATAACATGATTAGTTTGTAAGAGAATGTATTATTTTAGTTCAGCAAAAATTCACTAGAGGTATTACTAAATACACACGTATGTATACTTTTTAACACTTTCCTAATCTTATTGCAACCGACATTTGGCAACGTAGCATCTATTTATAGAATAGTTTAATAACCTTGAAGTTTATTTTTAGAATCATTTTTATGTTTTATTCGTGCTTTGTTTGGTGCAATCGCATAATTTGCGTGGTGATTTATTGCGTCCGATTAACAATGTACGGGATTTCCCGAAGTATGAAAATTTTCAATTTGTGGAAAAAGGCAAATGCTATATCAGGTATGTATTATAATGCTTTAAATAGGTACCAACCATACGCTTTAAAGAGTGTACTCTTTCTAAGCTAAATGTACTCTTACTTTTCTAATATTACAAAAAAAGGTACTCTTTTCAGTAAATAGTAACTTTTACCCAATGCCGGATTAGGGGGTCCCGGGGCGTAAAATCCGGGGCTATAATCCCCTTAGCCACCCTTAATCCAGGGCTGCTTTTACCACGTGACAATGTTATTTATGTGTGCACTCAGGGAGTTTGGTAATGGTTTAGCAAGGCTTTGGTTAATTAACAATTTTCAAGATTTTAAGGATGTTATTGAGGTCTCCCCCTGCCCCAATGCTAGATTTCTGGATAGGTCCTATTCCTTTTGGAGCAAGCTAAGTTGGTAACCCTATCTATAACCAAACTATATTAATGGTGATTATTAAAGAACATGGCCATACCACGTATTGAGCTGTGATTTCGGTAAAATTTTCTGAATTCTTCCTTGGTTTTAAGGCCAATATGGCGGACGCCTTAAGATGGCGGATTATCTTTTTCTTTACAACCCCCTTGACATGGGTATCAAATGGAAGGGTTTGACGAGTAAAATACGATAAGCTACATTAGTCGAGGCAATGAAGCACTAAAACAGCCAAAATCTCGGAATTTTTTGCACTAAGACGGATCGGAATGCGGTTTTTTGCATTCGCTTCCAAAAATTATTTGTAAAAGATGTATCTACTTTGTATCTTATACAAACCGGAAATTGCATTGCTGCAGCCAAAAATGCATTCAAAAAATGCATTTTTTGAAGTCGCTTTAAGAAGATTAAATAACTTTGTTAATAAGACTCAGAATTGGCTCAAACCGGCTTCCCGGGGGTTTTCGAGGTCGCTGATCATGATTATGATTCAAATTGACCCACAGCCGACCTGGAGCTCAGGATCGCTGATGAACGTCATCTCCGTGGGACTCTCCCAAAATTCACGCGGGGAAGGAGAGAAACTCGGCGCCCGGGGGTTTTTTGGGTTGCTGAAGTCAAATATGGCATCGGCGAACACCCCCCGAACACCTGGTGCGCCGGAACCTGGACGTGGACATCATCCCCGAGAGTTTTCCTGACAAGATCGCAAAAAACAAACCGAAAATCGTTGTGTGGGCGTTTTTTTGGGGCGCTGAATCCAAAGTTCACGTCGGAAACGACCCCCCGAACACCTGGTGCACCGGAACCTGGGCCTGAACGTCATCTCCGAAGGTTTTCCAGACATGATCGCTAAAGACAAACCGAAAATCGTTATGGGTTTTTTTTGGACGCTGAATCCAAATTTCTCATCGAAAACGACCCCCCCAAAACCTGGTGCACCGGAACCTGGACGCGGACGTCATCTCCGAGGGTTTTCCAGACACGATCGCAAAAACTAAACGAAAATCGTCTCATAATTTAACACATTCATTGATGTGCAATTCTCGCCTGGCCCCCTCCCCATAACGATTTTCGGTTTGTCTTTAGCGATCGTGCCTGGAAAACCCTCGGAGATGACGTCCGCGTCCAGATTCCGGTGCACCAGGTGTTCGGGGGGTCGTTTTCGATTCGAAATTTGGATTCAGCGCCCCAAAAAAACTCCCACACAACGATTTTCGGTTTGTTTTTTGCGATGTTGTCAGGAAAACTCTCGGGGATGACGTCCACGTCCAGGTTCCGGCGCACCAGGTGTCCGGGGGGTGTTCGCCGATGCCATATTTGACTTCAGCAACCCAAAAAACCCCCGGGCGCCGAGATTCTGTCCTTCCCCGCGTGAATTTTGGGAGAGTCGCACGGAGATGACGTTCATCAGCGAGCCTGAGTTCCAGGTCGGCTGTGGGTCAATTTGAACATCATAATCATGATCAGCGACTTCGAAACCCCCCGGGAACCCGATTCGAGCCAATTCTGAGTATTATTAACAAAGTTATTTAATTTTCTTAAAGCGACTTCAAAAAATGCATTTTTTGAATGCAATTTTGACTGCAGCAATGCAATTTCCGGTTTGTATAAGATACAAAGTAGATACATTTTTTACAAATAATTTTTGGAAGCGAATGCACAAAACCGCATTCCGTTCCGTCTTAGTGCAAAAAATTCCGAGGTTGAGTGCTTCATTGCCTCGACTACATGGTGTCATTCTAAACCCAATATGACGGACGTTCTAAGATAGCGGATTACCTTTTTTTCGCAACCACCTTGTCATGGGTATCAAATAAAAGGGTTTGGCGAGTAGAATACGATAAGCTACGTAACGTCATTCTAAGTCCAATATGGCGGACGCCCTAAGATGGGTGATTACCCTTTTCTTTACTATCCCCTTGACATGGGTATCAAATGGAAGAGTTTGACGAGTAGAATACGATAAGTTACGTGGAAACAAATTATGAAAATAAACAAGAATTAATAACACTAAAAAAAGTACGATAAAAATTTTAAAAAAATTATATAAAAACAATGTTTTTTTAGTGCAATTTGGTTTTAAAAGAAAACCATCGTTTTTAATAAAAAAAATATTTTACATTTTTTATGAGTTCCTGAACCAGTAGTTATGCTGTTTGTATCGTGCAGAAAAAAAGTTTCTTTAAACAATGCAGGTGTCTGGGTGCGATAAACCCTTTTTTTAAATGTCTGTCTGTTAGTATGTTTGTCAGTCTTTCTGTTTCGCTACGATATATACCATAGCAAGTGTTATTGCGCAGGTCTGAAAGAAGTTTAGTACGTTTTTAAGTTTCTTAAGAGTAAATATGGGTTGAATTAAAAAATACGTTTTGGGGGTAATACAAACATTTTCCGAAATTCAAGGAGTTGGAGCAGGGACGAACTAAACAACATACTTCTTTAAGGAAAATAAAAAAATTATTATAAACTTATGAAAGCCCAAAAATGTAAAATGAGACATTTTTGGCATTTTCAATTTTTAGACAATAATTTTATATTCTCTTACTCTCCGAAAAGAAATAGGTTGATTTTTTCATTATTGCGCTAACTTCTTGGAATTTGGAGAATATTAACATTAATAAAAAAACAAAATGGTGTATCATCCGTCCAGGAGACTCTTAAAACTCGTTATTCCATTTTCCTTATGAGAAGTATTTTTATCATTTTACGGGCCAGATCCTTCGTCTGGATTTTGTGATAGAGGGCTGTCACCCCCTCCAAATGATTCCAATGATATCCAACCAATGGTAAGCTAATTTGAATTTTTTAAAAAATTATATTTTAGGTTTAAAAAAATTCAAATGACTATAACTTTCTACTAACACATTTATTTCTCTTAAAATTTAAAAATTGTCGACAAAATGAAGTAAAATTTGTTTAGAAAAAATAATAAATAAAATACCTAAACGCGTTCATTTTTTTTTTCAGGGTAGGCAATGCAAAAATTCAACTTTTTTCGCAAATTACCAAATGTTTTTTTTCTTCACCAAAACATTTCCGGTGGGCTCACTATTAAAACCCCTAAATTTGGTACGGTTCCTGTAAGTAGGAACAGAGATACACAACTTTGAAATTTCACTGCACGCCGCTGCTAAATTAATTGGTTTTCAAGGCGGTCACTTCCAAAAAATTACAGTTTGAACTTTGGAACCATGTAAAATTTAAACCGTTTGACTGACTACAGCTTTTCGCGAACCATCAGGTAAAAAAAATATTTTTATAACGAGATTGTTATTTTGTTCCAAAATTTGTCTTTAAAAATATGCAAGGAAAATTCCACCATAGTTGTTACCTGTGTCCGTTCTTTCTCTAACTTCTCTAAACTCTCTTTCTCTAAACTTCATTAAGTTTTTGTAAAAGATAAAGGTGTATGATATTAAATTTTTGAAGAAGGTATAAAAAACTACCCTATGGTTACGATTCACTTTAAAACGTTTCTACAGTGACAGGGAATATTTAAAACAAACTAGTATTTTTTAAATCTGAAACTCATGTTACCTTCAAAAAGGTCCTGGCTCTAATCCGAAAATATATTACAAAATTATTATAACACAGGTTTCAATTTGATAATGATTTTTGGGATTAGTTTAGAAAATTTCACTTGAGGTTAGATTTAAAAATACGAGTATATTAAATGTTAATCTTTTCCCTAAATTGAATACATATGTTTGAGTTAGCAACAGCGCCGGTCGCAATAAGGTGCAATATACACCGAGAAGGAGCTGATAATATACCGAGTATGAACGGATTCAATAACATGCAAAAATGTAAATAAATGTATACTAAAAAGGAAGATTTCTATAATCTGGGGGGGCGCGTTGAACTCGAAATTTTCTTTTCTATAAGCATTCGCATCTTAAATTGACTTAGCTCAATGATTTCTGGTGGACGCAATAAGGATGGATTATAAAATGTCGCAATAATGATAGAAGGATCTATATATATATACATTCATACACATACAATAAAGCAATTTATTGAATATTATGTGTATCTGTGCACTTTCAAAAATCATTTAAAAAGTAAAATGTTAAAAAAAAAGATAATACTAAAGTTTAATTTTAGTTTCATATTGATGGCACTGCTAAAGCACTCCAAAGAGTGTTTTGAATTTCCAGCTCAAAATATTAAATTTTTAAACATCCAGTATTATGCTAAACCTAAATTAAATTTTAATTAAATACTATTGGTATTTTCAGGCAATTATGTATATATATATATATATATATATATATATATATATATATATATATATATATATATATATATATATATATATACATATCTATATATATATATATATATATATATATATATATATATATATATATATATATATATATATATATATATATATATATATACATCCTTCTATCATTGTTGCGTCATTTCAAACTGGGACCTTGTTGCGTCACCTAGAATACGAAGAGTTAGCGCCAATTGAGATATGTATATTGTTTCACAAAGGCATTTATAGGTTAGCTTACGTTTTTCATCGAAATTGGATGTGATTTTAATATACGAATTTTCATTCATGTTAGGTACCTTATTACGACCTTTTAAACACCAACCTTGTCAACTCCAATTTTGCGTATATTATACATTGTTGCGTCAATGCAATGTTGCCAGATGCACAGTTGCAATACATACATTTTATTAGATATTTATAAACAGATTTTGCTTTCAGCCGACTTCCGAAAAATTTGGAGGTCATCCATTCAAACAGTGGATATTTTTTAATTCAACTCCCAGCCAAAACTACCACAGCTAGAAAATTAAAATTTTGCATACAGCTTTATTTTGGGCCCAGGACGTCCACTAAAAAAGGATATTGCAAAACTTGGCCTGTAAGGGGGTAAAACCAACCCCTAAAAATTAAATTATTTTTTTATCTCAAAATCCACCAAGTTCTAAGAAAAACGCCGAAACGCGTCAATTTTATTTTATTTCTCTACATGGTATACCAATTTTTAATGTTTGCGAAGGTAGTGCAAGGGGTGAAAACTACCCAGTATTGAGTGGTTGAAATTTTTTACACCAAAACGTTAAATTGAGGCATACATGTTGTTTTTAGGGCGTGAGAAAAACATAAAAACAAAATTTTGCTAAATTTAAATTTCAACGGGGTTAAAACAACCCCCTAAAAATGAAAATAATTTTTATCTCAAAAAGTATTTACCATTTCAAAGGAAACTGTAAAACACGTCAAATTTATTTTATTTTTTACGTAGTATACCTACCATTTTTATTTTATGTTTGAGAAGGTAATTCAAGGGGTTGAAAACTACCCAGTATTAAAAAGTAGTTGGAATTTGTTACATAAAAACAAAATTTTGTAAAATTTAAGTTTCAACGGGGTTGAAACAACCCCCTAAAAATTAACATTTTTTTTATCTAAGACATCCCACGTAGACTTCAAGCCTAAGTACTAACGTAGCGTGGGTGTCTGAAGAGAAGGGAAATGTAGTCTATTGACACGGGATTTGAAGGATTGGGGGTTGGGACGGGAAGGGAAAACATTTGGAGGCAATCTGTTCCCTAATCTGGAGACCCTAGGTATGAATGAGCGAGAGAAGTGGTCTGTTCTAGGCTTTTGTAGCTGGACAGTAAAGGGATGCATACGTAACGCGCCTCTTGTTGTACTGTTAGGGACATTCAAGGGGGGAGTAATACCGGCTAGTTCTTCAGAGCAAAATCCATGGATGTAGCGGTAGAAAAGGGATAAATCCCCTACAGCGCGGCGGTGAGCGAGAGAAGGGAGTTTTCTCGTGAGGGCTGGGTCATTGATAAGTCGAATAGCTCTCTTTTGTATAGAATCAAGGATCTTAAGTGTCGAAGGTGATGCCGCTCCCCAGATGTGGGAGCAGTACTCTAGGTTAGGTCTTATTTGGGAAATATAGAGAGTGTATAAGTTGGACGGGGAGAAGTATTTTCTGGCTCGAAAGAGAAAACCAAGCTTTTTAGCTGCCGATGTGGCTACTGAAGTAATGTGTTTGTGCCAGCTGAGATCATGTTCGAAATCGACGCCAACGAGATCGAATGTTTCGTGGTTTTGTAGGGCTTGGCCATTCATGTGGATGGGGTAAGCGTTGCCAGATTTTTTGCGTGAGAGGGAGCAAGACTGGGTTTTGGAGGCCTTGAACTGAACAAGGTTCTTGGCACCCCAGTCTAAGATGAATTGAAGATCTTGGGAAAGGGAAAGGTATATAGATCTGCGTCTATTATCCAACTCCTGATTAGAAACTTGTTTGGAAGAATGAATATTGGAGTGTAGAGTACTATCGTCAGCATAACTGTGGATGGGATTGGTAGTTGAAGAGAGTAGGTCATTAAGGTGAAGAAGAAATAGGGTTGGTGCCAGGACTGAACCTTGATAGGATGGAAGTTAGATGAGTGACCGTCAACCACAACAGATATGCGCCGATTGGAGAGGAAGCTGCCGAGGTACATAGTTTGGTAGGAAGACCGTAAGAAGGTAATTTGTTGAGGAGTGCGGCATGCCATACTTGGTCAAAGGCCCTGAGATTCGCCATGAAATTCAAGAGACTTGTTCCAGTTATGTGCGACAAAGCTAAGGAGATCAGCTGTGGATCTTTGGTGACGAAATCCGTACTGTCTGTCATGGATGATTTTGTGTTTTCTAGATATTTTAGAATTTGCAAGTTGATTACTTTCTTCATAACTTTGCTGACAACGGAGAGAAGAGAGATAGGTCTATAATTGGATGGAAGGGACTTGGAACCTTTCTTCGGGACAGACTGCACACGAGCAGTCTTCCAGCTATCTGGGAAGATACCCTTGTCATAAGAGATCTGGAAAAGACGAGTTAAGATGGGTGCAAGTTCTTGAGCGCATTTTTTTTAGAACAATTGCTTGTATGCCATCCAGACCAGAGGACTTTTTGGTGTCAAGGGATAGAAGAATTTTTTGAACTTGTTTGACCTTAAGTATTATATCGGGCATTTTGTGGGGTACAGACTTAGTGGTTGGAAGAGCGAAATTGGGGGGAGGAATCAGGGTGGAATTGGAAGCGAATTGTTTGGCGAATAGTTCTGCTTTCCCTTTAGAGTTTGGAGGTAGAGATAACTTCGTTGTCGGAGGTCAGGGGAGGAAAAGTGCTTCTACAGAAGTTCTGACTAATGTTTTTTGCAAGTGACCAGAAAGATTTGCCGCCGTTCGGACAGGAAAGCACTTTATCTTTTATGCGGTTGTTAAAAGCATTTTTGGACTCTAAGATAGTTTGGTTGTATTGATTTCTGGTCTCGGTGAAAATTTGATGATTTTCGGGTGTAGGATTTTGAAGATATCTTTTGTGAGCTTGGGCTTTTTTGAGCCTGGCTTTGCCACAGGCCTTGAAGAACCATGGCTTTTGATGGTGGAGTTTAGGTTTCTCGCGGGTATGTGGAATGAAACCTTCAATACCAGCTTGCATAATGTCCGTGATATGAGAGCACATTTCGGAGGGATCGGGAGTGGAAAAACAGACAGGGTTCCAAGGGAAAGCAGAGAAGAAGTTTCGAAGACCATCCCAGTAGGCAGAATTGTAGTGCCAGATCGTGCGTTCTGGCATGATTTCAGCAAACTCGGGATGTATGGGACAAGAGACGGTAATGAGGCCATGATCTGAACGACCAAGGGGAGCGCATACAGGTGTTAAGTAAGGCTCAGGATGGGTGGTAAGAAAAAGATCTAGTGGATTTGCATTATGAGTAGAAACGCGGGGAAAGTATGTTGGGTCTCTAATCAAATTGGTGAGCGAGTTGCTGATTGCGAAGTTTTCTGCTGCTCTGCCTTCTGGGTCAGTTTTTGTGGATCCTAACCATTCCTTGCTATGGACGTTGAAGTCGCTTAGGACGATAACTTCAGCGGAGGGGAATTCGGAGATGAGATGGTGGATTTTTGCCGAGAGAAAGTCAAAGAACTCATTGTAGGATTTGTCTGATGGGGAGCGATAGATGCAACAGATAAATTTAGTAGAAGATTTAAGGGCGAGTTTTAGCCAGAGAATATCGGGCTGGCCTGATTCCAGGTTCGGGAGTCTGGTGCAAAAAAGACTGCTGCGAACGTAGGCACATACATTAAACAACCCCCTAAAAATGAAAATAATTTTTATCTTAAAAAGTATTTATTTTAAAAAACTTTAAAACACGTCAATTTTATTTTATTTTTTTTACCTAGCATACCTACCATTTGTTTTATGTTTAAGAAGGTAGTGCACGTGGGTAAAAACTACCCAGTATTTAAAATTGTTGGAATTTCTTAAGCTAAAATGTTAAATCATAGCGTATATCATGACTCATGACTATTTTTCCCATGGTCAAGCCTATGTCCCTGATGTACTAAATTACAGCGATAATTATCCTCAAGAATTACAGCGAATATTTCCCCCATGTACGAAAACCCACATAGGAGGTGTGGTCTTTCCCAAAATTACAGCGATAATTCCCCTCAAGAATTACAGCGCTAATTCAAGACAACATTGGTATTTATTATAATTATTGTACTTATAGCAGAAACACATTTTATTCCTAATTTTAATTATATTTTTTATTATTACTTGTATTCACTTTTATTTAAGTTAAAATAAGTTTGTTGTTCGTTATGTTTTTGTTGTATATTGATGTTTTATTTTAAAATATGAAATACGATTTTTCGGGAAATATACTCCGAATACCAGTCGTATATCAGAAATAACCAGATAATTCTGCATTCTGCATGTTACTCGACTCCAAATCAAGCAACTTTGCCGCACTTTAATCTTAGATGTTTACGAAAATAAAGATTGAAGATGTTATTATTGGGGTCAAAACGTTGGTATATGATTAAAATAGTATTGCATTCTTATTTAACTCGACACAAGGTCTACAAAACTACAATAAAAAATACAGGTCCGTATTTAAAAAAGCATACCTGATGATTATATCCGAAAGACGAAACGTCGGAATCAGTATCTGATAATAACACGTTATAAAAAATAAATGGTGGCAATAAAGATGTAAAATTAATTTTTCGCCATCTCTGTAAATAAAGCTAGGAAAAAATAAAAACAGAATCGAGAATTTTCGTTTTTTTTCGAATATCTTCGGAAGTATTTGGAATTTTCGAAATTTTTTGACGGCTTGTTGGTCTTCTCCAAATTGCGCAACTTTGCCCCAATTTAACCTTCGCTGTATCTCTTACCGTTTAGGAGATCCCAATGGTTAGCTTTGAATTTGTAACACCATGCAGACCTGTGAATAATAAAAATCATTTTTTTTTAATTGGTCACAGCCCGTAAGTAATAAATCATTAATCACTAGCCGTAAATATTGATAATTATTATTTTTATTATTATGATAGAAGGATATATACAGGGTGTTTCATAATTGAATGCTGATCCTTAAGGGTGATAATCCTTGGATGATTTTAAGAAAAATTCTTTATATGAACATAGGTCCGCAACAGCTTTATTTCTGAGATACAGGGTGTTGAAATTTAAGAAAAAAATCTGTTTTTCTTCAATATCTCTAAAACCGCTTTGTATTTTTGTTTTAAATTTTGGTAGGTGCAAAGTACGCTTAAAAATACATTTTCTTCAGGATAAAGGTCTTTTTAATTTTCATCAGTGGCGTCCCTGTTAACATGCCCTGCAATATTTTTAATCAAAAAAATGATACGCCACTGTTTTTTTTAAATAAATGTTATTTTTATAATTGCCTTCTATCTTCTCATAAAAATGGTCTCTTGACTTTTTTTTATCCGGCGTACGGTTTTCGAAATAAAGTTCATTCATTTGCTTGTCCCTATGTGATTTTATCTAGTAGTCTCAATTTCACAATTTGTGGTAACCTAAGCATCTAGGCTAGATTTTTATATTTTATAGTAACTATTATTTAGTTCTAGTAATTAAAGCCGTTAAAGAGTGGGATTATTTTGTAGGCTAGAAGCATCTAGTATGCTAACAACACATTTCGTTGTTTTATAAACGCAAACAGTTAATTTAATTTTGGTATATTTTGTCCAAAATGGTTAAGTTTTTACAAATAAAAAATGTATTTTTATGCGTGCTTATTATTAGAACTAAATAATAGTTAGTTACTATAAAATATAAAAATCTAGCCTAGATGCTTTGGTTACCACAAATTGCGAAATTGAGACTACAAGAAAAAAATCACATAGGGACAAGCAAATGAATAAACTTTATTTCGAAAACCGTACGCCGGATAAAAAAAAGTCAAGAGACCATTTTTATGAGAAGATAGAAGGCAATTATAAAAATAACATTTATTAAAAAAAAACAGTGGCGTATCATTTTTTTGATTAAAAATATTGCAGGGCATGTTAACAGGGACGTCACTGATGAAAATTAAAAAACCTTTATCCTGAAGAAAATGTATTTTTAAGCGTACTTTGCACCTACCAAAATTTAAAACAAAAATACAAAGCGGCTTTAGAGATATTGAAGAAAAACAGATTTTTTTCTTAAATTTCAACACCCTGTATCTCAGAAATAAAGCTGTTGCGGACCTATGTTCATATAAAGAATTTTTCTTAAAATCATCCAAGGATTATCACCCTTAAGGATCAGCATTCAATTATGAAACACCCTGTATATATATATATATATATATATATATATATATATATATATATATATATATATATATATATATATATATATATATATATATATAAGGGATATGTATTCGTGACTGAATAGTGAGAAAACGGAATTTTTTTCTTGGGTAGCAGTCAAAATGCAGGTGGCCAATTAATTAATTCTTTATTGCTTAGTCGAGCTTTCGAGTTTCAATTTAACCCTTCTTCAGGACACACTACAAAAGTTACAAAACACATTGTCAGGAAACACAGTTCCCATACAATCAAAAAAATTATTTTAAAAACTTACCAATGTGAATTATTTAAAAAAAGGAATACAAAAATACTTCGCAGAAATGTTACTAAACATATTTATGAAATTTTACAATTAAAAAACATTAAAACATTGATTTAAAATTGGCGATGATTGCCGAATAATTAATTATTACATTTTTGTTGCTGGATGATGAATGAGCAAACAGCTGGTCATTTAAAAATTGATTTGACGTTTGACAGAAACAAGAATATTAGGTTTTGTTTAACTTCGAAATAAAGCGCGGCAAATTTAAAAAAATTTTGTACTGAAAAATGATGTCCTGCGCATTCACCAAAAGTGGAAAACGCATAAGGTATGCAGGAGCAATGTGGAAAATACAATTTTTTTTTTTTAAATATAATGTTCACACAAAAGAGAAAAGACAAGGAAACTAGATAGATGTGTCTTCCTGTAAGGAACTGAATTTTTCTTTATGTAATTTAAGTAAGAAGGAATAAATAGTGCTGAGGTTTTGGATATCTGTTTTCTTATTCATGCAGTGGTCAGCGCCATGAATGTGCACCATTTCTAAGAACAGTCTTTTGTAATAGTTATTGGATTTTGCCAGAACTTTAGGTTCAGCAAATCTCATTCGGTGGCCTTGTTTTATTACATGTTCAGCCAATGCACATGAAGGTACCGACCTCCTGCAGTCACTCTTGTGTGATATAACACGGTTATATAAGTTTCTGGATGTTTGACCGATATATACATCCTCACAATTATTACAAGAAATCTGATACACAACATTCCAATTTTCTTTTGTGGTGAAGGGTGTTTTTGTTCTAGTATACAATTGTGAAACAGTCTTCACTTGTTTCTTTGCAAACCTAACATCGGTGCAGTCAAATAATTTTATGAATTTTGGAGTGAGATTTTCTATAGACGGTAAAGTACAATAAAAAGTTGGAACAGTGGTGCTTTGATTAGCATTATTGTCATTATGCCGAGATGGCGTAGGTTGTGTGTTAAGGGATGGTGGTTGACTGGGTCTCTCAACAACATTTTACGGTAATTGATAA
Organism: Philopedon plagiatum; assembly: GCA_963971165.1. NCBI lineage: Eukaryota > Metazoa > Arthropoda > Insecta > Coleoptera > Curculionidae > Philopedon > Philopedon plagiatum. The sequence goes on along the minus strand of OZ020190.1, from coordinate 96,241,400 downwards.
GCCGTACTGTATAAGAATTTATTAATTAATTTAAGTGGATACGAGTTTTCCAACAGTATTGATTGTAATAATTTTAATGAGGCTTGCCTATCTTGTGGATGTGTTAGCATGACAGCTCTACGTTTCATGCCTAAAATTAAATTGATTTTCATCTTCATAGTGCTAATCAAAGCACCACTGTTCCAACTTTTTATTGTACTTTACAGTATATAGAAAATCTCAGTCCAAAATTAATAAAATTATTTGAGTGCACCGATGTTAGGTTTGCAAAGAAACAAGTGAAGACTGTTTCACAATTGTATACTAGAACAAAAACACCCCTCACCACAAACGAAAATTGGAATGTTGTGTATCAGATTTCTTGTAATAATTGTGAGGATGTATCAGAGGCGTACCGCTGGGGGGTGGGGGGGTGTGGGTTGGGGTTAACCCCCCCCCCCCCAACCCAAAAGTGACCTGCCGCGCTTTATTTCGAAGTTAAACACAACCTAATATTCTTGTTTCTGTCAAACGTCAAATCAATTTTTAAATGACCAGCTGTTTGCTCATTCATCATCCAGCAACAAAAATGTAATAATTAATTATTCGGCAATCATCGCCAATTTTAAATCAATGTTTTAATGTTTTTTAATTGTAAAATTTCATAAATATGTTTAGTAACATTTCTGCGAAGTATTTTTGTATTCCTTTTTTTAAATAATTCACATTGGTAAGTTTTTAAAGTAATTTTTTTGATTGTATGGGAACTGTGTTTCCTGACAATGTGTTTTGTAACTTTTGTAGTGTGTCCTGAAGAAGGGTTAAATTGAAACTCGAAAGCTCGACTGGCCACCTGCATTTTGACTGCTACCCAAGAAAAAAATTCCTTTATATATGTTATATATATATATATATATATATATAGTTAAGTATGTTTGGAATTATCTGGAGAACTACTGTTTCGTCTTCCTCGGTGTCTAAGTTGTTAAAAGACACCACATCGACTCATCAGAGGCCTTACAGTAGCATGAGCATTTCTGCTCCCATATAATTCCACAGTTCTTGCCTATAAAAGACAAACTGAAAGTTTTGAAAGGTAGAAGTTCTTGAGATTGCTCTCTGAGAAATGTCATAGGGATCCTTATCGGATCTCCCATGGTAGCTTGGATGTGGGAGTCTCGCGACATCTCCACACTACCTTATATATATATATATATATATATATATATATATATATATATATATATATATATATATATATATATATATATACAGGGTGGTGCAACCAAGATGGGGTGGACGATTGTGAGTAAACGGTGAGGAATTTCGAAAAACTTTTTATTGGATATTATCGATAGTCAAACACGCTATGTTTTAAAATTATAGCCATAATACAGGGTGGTCCAAAAAACTCGTGACGAACCAAACTTGTATTTTTTTAAATGGGACACCCTGTATATAATTATCCCAATAGATTCTCCTGTTCGTTACGATCATTTTGATATAGGGTTTATTGGGTCTAAAATTTATAGTAAGGGAATGGGACGCGGTTAAAGTTGAAAAAATGCTCACAGTTCGGCCATTTTTAACAAAAAAATTGAAACAGGTATGGAAAAACCAAATATTCCATAAAACGTTACATATCCTTGAATACATTAATCGCTTGCAATTTGTTTAAAATTATTCACTGTTATACAGGGTGGTCAGGTTTTGCAAATACGCCCTGGACTCATGTTTCTTAAATGGAACACCCTATATATTTTATTTTCATGTTAAAGATAACATTACTAGCTTTCAAAAAATACCATACATGATGCCTTTCTGACCAACAGTTTTTTAGTAAACTAGCCGTGAAAGCAAAGTTTCATCATTCTAATACGATTATACTGAATTTACGTTGTTTATTATTAAATATCTAATATTAGGAGGCCATGACACTATCATAAATGAAACAAAAGATTGACGAACTTGTCAAAGCAACTGCCGCATAATCCATTATTTACAAGTTAAGCGTAGGTGAGGTAAGAAAACTGAGACCCGAAACCTTTACATGTTTATTAGAGATATTTCAAAAAACAGAAAATATTGTTTTTAGGAAATGTAAAGTAATTAATAAACCAGTTATAAACAACTTTTTGAGAATTATTTCTGAAGAACTGAATACTCTGAAGTATTGCTTGAAGGTTTACCTTTAATGGTAAGGGGATCCTTATAGTTTCAACATGATGGAGCGCCCCCGCATTACCATAGGAATGTAAGATATTTTGTCGATAATTGGAGGACAGATCGTTGTATTGGTCGAGGTGGACCAGTTAAGTGGCCAGCCAGATCACCCGACTTAACACCACTGGATTTTTTCTATGGGGGCATGTTAAAAAAGAAGTCTATAAAGAGTTTCCAACCACAGTGAAAGATACTATGAAGACGAGAATAAGAAACAGTTTTCACACAACATTTCAGAATAGACTTTGGGAAAAGTGAAATTTTCACTTATGGATAGACTCGACATGTGCCTTCAGCAAAATGGTGGTTTAGTTGAACACCTTTTATGAGCGTTTTTAGTTGTTTTGTTGTTTATATTAAATTAGGTTGACAAGTAAGTACATAACACATAACTAAATAATTTTAAAAGATGTGCTGTTTTTGCTTAATTAATTTTCTTACACTATTAATAATACTGATAACTGATTATCATTGTTTATAACTGGTTTATTAATTACTGTACATTTCCTAAAGACAATATTTTCTGTTTTTTGAAATATCTTTAATAAACATGTAAAGGTTTCGGGTCTCAGTTTTCTTACCTCACCTACGCTTAACTTGTAAATAATGGATTATGCGGCAGTTGGTTTGACAAGTTCGTCAATCTTTTGTTTCATTTATGATAGTGTCATGGCCTCCTAATATTAGATATTTAATAATAAACAACGTCAATTCAGTATAATCGTATTAGAATGAAGAAACTTTGCTTTCACGGCTAGTTTACTAAAAAACTGTTGGTTAGAGAGGTATCATGTATGGTATTTTTTGAAAGCTAGTAATGTTATCTTTAACATGAAAATAAAATATATAGGGTGTTCCATTTAAAAAAAATGAGTCCTGGGCGTATTTGCAAAACTTGACCACCCTGTATAACAGTGAATAATTTTAAACAAATTGCAAGCGATTTATGTATTCAAGGATATGTAACGTTTTATGGAATATTTGGTTTTTCCATGCCTGTTTCAAATTTTTTTTAAAAATGGCCGAACTGTAAGCATTTTTTCAACTTTAACCTCGTCCCATTCCCTTACTATAAATTTTAGACCCAATAAACCCTATATCAAAATGATCGTAACGAACAGGAGAATCTATTGGGATAATTATATACAGGGTGTCCCGTTTAAAAAATACAAGTTTGGTTCGCCACGAGTTTTTCGGACCACCCTGTATTATGGCTATAATTTTAAAACATAGCGTGTTTGACTATCGATAATATCCAATAACAATTTTTTCAAAATTCCTCACCGTTTACTCACAATCGTCCACCCCATCTTGGTTGCACCACCCTGTATGCTATATATATATATATATATATATATATATATATATATATATATATATATATATATATATATATATATATATATATATGCTATATATATATATATATATATATATATATATATATATATATATATATATATATATATATATATACATACAGGGCGTTATGAAATTTTTTACTGCATATATTTGAATGGGTGACTCCTGGGGTAGTCTACAGACATATCCAATACTTTTTGCCCTCAAATCGCCTTTTTATTTAAAAAATACCCTAAACCGCCTTCGTATTCGACGCTTCCAAAGAGCCTGACGATAGGCTCTAATATTATAAAGAAAAAACAAATGATCCAGCCGGGACATTGCCGAACTTAAATATTATCTTGACATCTACTTTTTTATCAGTTTTAAATAATCCAAATTATTTGCAATTCCACAGACGCATTTTACCAAATAGGTATGTGTATTTTAATTTGATAGCAATTTTTTTACTTAATATAGGAAAATATGGACCACTCGCGAAATCAGTTGAACTTGTAACCAGAACGAAAAGGCTATATTATACCGGCAACACATACCCTATGTTATTAATGTGATGAGCTACTAGCTTAAACTTTCTGCTAAAAAAAAGGTTAAACATCAAAACGAAAAACACTAACTTAGCATAACTACACCGTATTTTCAAATTATAACCAAAATTCTTTCATTGCGTCATTTGTAAAAAAAAACATTATTCTGTTTTACACAGCACGTTTAGAAATTTGTTATTCGCCCTTTTGCCAATAAACTTATTGTAACTTACCGATATTTTGGATAAGATGCCCTAAATGAGCTTTTCTAAAGTCGGGATGTATCTATCTAAATCGCTTTATTGCGCCCGCAAATGTTACATAATACGTAAATATTATTAGTGTTAAATTTAATTTAGTTTTTAACCCTATTAGACTAATTTAAGAAGCACTATAATCAAAGCACAACCACAAACTAGATAAAAAATGAGCAAAATATTAGTTAACAACGGATCGACGAAGGCCATTTTCTATGTAGCAAAACAAAAAGAAATTAGGTGCATTATTATTTAAAACTACCTTCTAGTTCTAAAGAAAAAAATATTGATAACAATATGCACGCGTGTTTGTATAGTTGTCTGAGCAGTAGAGTATGTACGCTGAAATAAACAAAAACCAAACATGGGTAAAATTATTGCATATTTCGACGTTAGTCGCAGGAAGTTTTTTGTTGTTTCATATAATGCGAATTACAAAATTGGCGAAAAAACGATAAAAAGATTAAATTGCTGAACGCTGCTAATTCGACTCAACTTTTTTCCTAGCCCTTATACAACAATAATAACTATTGATCGTTTTTTGGGTTGCTCATCTTTTTTTACGTCAGGGGTAAGTATTTCAAACAATTAGATAATATGTCAAATGACCTATTTAGAGGTTGTGTTATTTAATAAATAAATATCTTTTTAGTTTTTCAGTGCTGATAGTAAAACAATACCGTGAATTCTTTTAAGCATTGTGTTTTAATTAGTTAGTGGACTGTTTTTTGCAATAATGGCCATACCCACTGTTTTGTTAGTGTTGTATAAGTTTAGCGTAAATCCTAATAAACTTATTCTATTTTCTTTGGTAAAATATTCTTTAGGCAGTGTATTTTATAGAGATTTTACTTTAAAAGTAACGAAAACATTAATTTTCGTTTTTAATGGTGCGGATAGTTACAAAGAAGCGTGGAATATTTGTGTTTAACTTTTCGTAATTTTAATTATTAGTCGAGCGCTCTTTTTTGCATTAATGGCTGTACTGTGTTAGTGCCATTGAACAATTATTCAATGGTTAGTGCGTGTTTGTTAACCGAAAATATTTTCAGAAAGGTATTTTAAAAGGATTTTACTTTAAAGGTAACAAAAACACTTTTTCTTGTGCTGACTTGTAGCATAATTTTTACTATCAAATTTAATTATTAATCATAATATTAAATAAAAACGCTATCTAAATTACTCGTGTTATAAGTAGTATTTTAACTTTTGAAATGGAGTGATTTGAAAGACTTAGTAGGATTTCTTTTCTTAAAGGTAACAAAAATATTGTTTTTTTTTCAAACTTGTTACATAGGAATATGGTAGAGAGACTTGGCAACGCCACAGCGAGTACTGACGTCAAAACGAACCTTTTTTCTGTGACTCACGTTCCTCACTGTTTTTTATATGGCCATGTATTTATTGCCAGTGGTGCGCAATGACTAAAAAATTCTGAATTCATACCAGGATTTACCGGTTTCAATATATGCAGGGAATTTTATAATACCCTGTTTATTATATTAAACGTAAATGCAGAGATTAACTGCTTTGCTAGTGCAGCACAAAAAGACAGTAAAATGAATATAAAATAAGGACTATTTTTTTGATTTTGGCTATCGCGATTTCTGGGCCCTTACCCTTCATCAGGCAGGTTGCAACCAGAGTGTAGTCCGGCTTATTTTATTTTTTATTTTACGGTCTTCTTGTGCTGCACTAGCGAAGAAGTTAATCTTGGTATTTAATTTAATATATTATACCGGGTGATTCACGGTGGATGGTACATTAGACGTATCATTGCAAATCAGTTATGTAACGAATCGTTCTGAAAATTTGGTCGTTTACATAAACGAACATGCTCTACCTGTCTAAAATATTTTTGACAATGCAGTGTTGCGGCTTCTACTAAAAAGTAGCAACTTTGATATTTTAAATGGAACACCCTGTATATTATTTTATTTTCAAAACCCCTATTAATTTCTTAACAACTTCCTTTAACATTGTTTTATACTTATCTCCTACCGTTTCTGAAATAATAATTAATTTCCAATTTTTTTGGCGGAAAAAGTTACCTTAAAAAAAATGATGATATTTTTGAATTCTAAAATATTAAGACCCTGAAATTTTGTGGAGAGTTCAATAATATCGGGGGTCTTTTTACTCTATGCCCAAATCTTAGTTGCAGTATACAGCATGGTTTTAAAATACATTAATTTCGATACTTGAAAAAGTGATCATATATAAGTATATTTTTATTTATGTAACACCCTGTATACTATTACTGATTTCAAAAGCTACTTAAATTTGCTTTTTATTTTTGTCTATCGTACCTATACCTAACTACTCAAGTTTCTGACTTATAGGCCATTATTTGTACAATTTTCTCGACAATTTAATTTCCATTCAGATTTTAGTAAGTGTGCCATGACAAACTATTGTTTCATATAAAAGTCATGTTACTTTCGTTACCGTTTTGATATTTTATTAAGTATTACCAGAGACTCTAAAGAATATAGACAGACACTCGAATACATCGAAAAGCCGGTCTCCCTTGAGACAATTGGTGGGTTTACTGGTTTATGGTTTACAAGTTTGTTTGTCCACCATTATGTAGATACATACTATACTACGATTCAAGTGCAGTTTTTATGAATTTATTTTATTTGGACAATGTAATGAAATTATCGCCAGAATATATAAAGTTTAATGAAATGTATCCAAATCTACCGCCAATAAACCTCTGAAAATTTAAACTAATTCAGTATTTGTGTAACACACCCATACTTAACTAGTCGAATAATAAAAAATTACTAAAATAATTAAACACAACATTTTAACAGCCGATCAAAACGCTTTCCGTTTACATCCAAGCACTTTAAAATGCGGGTGTTCGCTGCAGTCGTAGTGGAAAGTCTAATTTCGTTTGGATCTAGATCTCTAAATGCTTGGGTAACTCACAGTAGCAACTCTTCTTTTGAATTTACTGGCGATTTGTAAATTTTTTCTTAAACATGCCCCACAAGTAAAAACCAATTGATTGAGATCCGGTGATCTTGGAGACCAATTCCAAGATCCCAAACGTATTATCCAACGATCGTCAAATATCCTATCAAGTTCTACTATAACTTCTATTGTACAATGTGCAGGAGCTCCATCAAGTTTATACCTACCAACAGCTTCGATAATCTTCAAGGGGCAGATTATCTAAGAAGTTTTCAACAACTGATACTATGTACTGTAACTGACTGTCCATTAACATGCAGAAATCATTAAAACCAATTTTTTCTTGAAATACAGCTTCCTTGGTGACGTGGACCATATATGACTATTTATTTCTTCAATTAAAAATCCCTTCCCTTGAAAATTTCGATTCATCAATCCCAATTATTTTATTTAAAAAATTTGGATCTTCTTGGGTGCCCACCAACAACATTTCACAAAATATGACTCTCTGTTGAGGATCTTCAGGCTTCATGGCTTGAACTTTAGTAAACTTATAATCATGCATTTATGCTGGTCTAAAATTCTTTAAACTGATGAATATGTTATATATACTTACCGAAATCATATTTAGCACATCGCATTGAAGACTGAGGAGATGCATGAAAATATGCCAAAACATTAATCTGGTTGTCTTCGTCAGAAGTTACGGCGCTGTTAAAGTTGTACCAAACTCAGTAAAATTGTTCTGGATTCGTATAAATTTTCGGAGGTGCATTGGCGGTAGGTTTGGGAACGTTTCATTAAACTTTAACATGTTCTGGCGATAATTTTAGCGCATTGTCCAAATAAAATAAATAAATTCAGAAGAACTGCATTTGAATAGTTTTCTTCCATGATTTTTAACGGTATTTACCACGTGTATCAGTAATACTTAATGAGATATCACAACGATAACGAAAGTGCCATGACTTTTATATCAAACAATAGTTTGTCATGGCATACCTACTTACTAAAATCCGTATGGAAATTAAATTGTTGAGAAAATTTTACAAATAAATGGCTTATGTCTGAATCTTAACTAGTTAGATATAGGTACAATAGACAAAAATAAAGAGCCAATTTAAGTAGCTTTTTAAATCAGTAATAATATACAGGGTGTTACATTTAAAAAATATACTTATGGTCACTTTTTTAAGGAACCAAAATAACTGTATTTTGAAACCTGCACCCTGTGCACTGCAACTAAGATTTGGTCATAGGGTAAAATGCCCCTCGTTATTATTTAATTCTCCACAAAATTTCAGGGTCTTAAGATTTAAAAAGTTCAAAAATATCACCATTTTTTTAAGGTAACGTCTTCCGCCTAAAAATTTTATATTAATTATTATTTCAGAAACGGCAAGAGATAAGTATAAAATAATGTTTAAGGAAGTTGTTCAGAAATTGATAGTGGTTTTGAAAATGAAGTAATATACAGGGTATTCTATTTAAAATATCAAAGGTGCTACTACTTTTTAGTAGAAGCGGCAATACTGCATTGTCAAAAATATTTTAGGCAGGTAGAGCATGTTCGTTTATGTAAATGACCAAATTTTCAGAATGTTTAGTCGACTGGTTCGCCAGATACGTCTAAAGCCGCGTACAGACCAAGTCCCAATCCAAACCAACGCCAACTCCAACGAATGTGCCAGTAGGCGTTGGGATTGGAAACGATTGGAAAGCAATTTACGATGTCGTCCACACCGCGTTTGTAGTTTCGAATTGGATACCGTTGGATACGGTTCGGTCATTTTCTACGGAAAGAGGTATTTTAATATGTCATCTAGTGATGATGAGTGATGAGTCATTATGTAAAAGTGCCGCATTTTTAATTGTAAATTCTTTACTTAACAATAAGAAAAAGAAACGTCGACCAATACGCTGGTGGATGACAACACCATATAAAAACAGAAAAGTATTAATAACACAAGTAAGTTGCTGGAGGAATTTCGGAGTGATCACAGTGATCATTTCAGAACCTTCTCTCTATTTTTTTCTTTATTTCAGCAACCTTGCACCTAAATTCAGTAGCAATGCTTTGCCAAATATCTATCTTCTTTTTGGAGAGTTTATAATTTATATTGCTAGGATCCCATAATATAGGGTTATTCCGGTATAGTTCAATTAGTTTAAGGCTAAATCATCTGTCCATTTCATATCAAAAGGCGAAATAAACAAAATAATTGTCAAAAACAAAACGCACAGACCCGAGGAATACTTGCCAACGACTGAAAACATTCAAATCTCGCAAATCTCGTCCACACCAAATCAAACATCTCTTTGAAGTACCGCTCAACGACCGAACGCAAGCCAACGCCAACGGTCGCCGTGGAAACCGTTGGAATGCGTTGGGATATGTTGGTAAACGCCGTACACACCAATTTACATGCTTCCGAATTTCTAGTCACATGTGCCTTGGTGTGCGTTGGAACTTCGGTCTGTACGCGGCTTAACGTATCGTAACCGTAAATCACCCTGTATGTCGACCGAAGAAATTTCCCATTTTCTACTATAATTATTATTATTATTATATTTGTACTAAAATTAATTAAATATTTGATTTACATTTGTATTTGATACTTTCTGGAATCATATTTTATCTGGAACGGTCCATGAAGCCTTTAAGCTTCAGCAGTGGTGCAGCCAGAAATTTGGTTCGGAGGGGGCCCGGACTAAATGTCTCTACAATTTTTTTTAAGACGTTGAGTTTTAAATGAGTAAGAATGGGTTAGGAATTAGAGGTACATTCAATAACTATAAACTGTGTATATTAAGTTCCAACCCGACACATAAAAGTATGTAAAATACAAAAAAAATCTACCTAGTTACGTAATTAGGCTGGATGTACAGAATCTCGGGGGGGGGGGGGGGGTTTGGCTGCGCCTCTGAGCTTCAGTACCTACTAATATACCAAGGCAACGAGACAACGGGCCGTGGATGGCTTTCATTACCTTGTAAAATGTGAAAATATTTTGGTTCCTTCAAAAAAGTTAAAATTGACAAAATTGTTTTACAACTCTCGAGATAAGCCATAATTTAATTTTAAATATAATTATAAATAATAAAGAAACAAAAGTGTCATAAACTGATACAGGTTGTTTTATGAATTTTTATGTTTAAAAAAAATATTGCAAAAACAAATTTGACCAGCAAAAGGACCAGTACTCTTACTGGACTTGTAATTTTAAAGACATATCCATTGATAAATATTTCCCAAAGAAGGTACAAACATAATTCATCTAACAAAATATGAAAAACTAGAAACATTGTCAATACAACCCTTTATTTAAAAATTCGTATTACCAAGAAAGGGCTATAATTAAAGAATATATTCTGTTGGTGGCATATTGATAGTAGCAGCTAAAACTGGTTGAGAAATTTCGTGTTTAGTTACAAATACTCTTATTACTTTCAGATTGGTCATTTCTCCTTCAACTGCAGGCTGATTAATCTGTAATTCTTGTAACACTTCTTGAATTTTTGTTTCCATCTTAAATGATAGACTTGGAGGTATTAACGGCACCTGCAATAAAGCTATAATATATAAGTTCGAAATCAGGATTGACCGAAATATCCGCTTTAACCTAGGATTGGACATTTCGAAGCAGTCAAAGCCCGAAATAGACATCGATCTCAGGCTTTGGACCGAACAAAATTGTGCAAAAACAAAACGTCCAGTGTCGAATAAACGGTCTCTCTATAAATACTGGTGGATAATTTAAACTACATTATTTTATACCTTTAAAAAATTAAATTTAAGATTTGTAGTGTAGTAGCTTAGGCAATCCACTATACCTTATGTTTGGTTGGTTGTCGATAAGTACTTTTAAGAGGTAATAAATAAATACCTTGAAAGTGGAGAATAAAAGATTGAGGTTAGGTTACTTTACTTTAGAAAATGTTCTGGAAACAAGAGTGGTCGTGGTCTCAAGGTTTATAAATGGGCAGTTATTTAAAAGTTATTTTGTAATAAACTACGGTAATTATTGATATTACTGTAAACAGCGAATTTTTTCATGAAATTTTGCACAGACCCTAATTTTGGGTCGTAGAACACGAATCCGAAGTCAGTTTTTGGCGGTCTCGAATGGTTTTTCCGCAAAAAATTTTTTTAACTTTTAGGTTACCTTTTTTTATAGATTCCTTTAAGTTTCGACACTTTCACTTAAACATATCTGTAAACTTATAATTTTTATTTTATTTCGTCACACAAAACACCACATTTAGCCAAAAATAGCTAAGAAAATTGCTTTTTCCTATATAAAATTCCATTGTATTTGGTAGTAGACGCCATTACGTTCCCAGCTGTCAAATGTCCGGCGTTGCCAGGTTTACTTATTTTTCAAGACAAAGTTGTAAATTAGGAATAATAAAAAGTAGGCGGGAAAATGCGAAAATGAACCAAATTTAACCAAAAGGGCAAAAAGATGACCCCAACCAACACCCTGGGGCACCGATCCCTCTTCGCCTGCGAGGAAAGAGACTGGTCAGGGCCCCTAACCAGGTGCTAACCCTGTTCCGACCTTAGGGTGCCCTCCGATCCACCGTTCGTATCAAAAACTTTTCTAAGTCGGTGAATTAGGTGACAGATCTAATATTTTCGATATAACGGTGGTATAACGGTGAATCGGAGGGCACCCTAAGGTCGGAGCAGGGTTAGCACCTGGTTAGGGGCCCTGACCAGTCTCTTTCCTCGCAGGCGAAGAGGGATCCGTGCCCCAGGGTGTTGGTTGGGGTCATCTTTTTGCCCTTTTGGTTAAATTTGGTTCAAATCTCCGCCAGGAATAGAGAATGGGAAAGGTACAAAAAATTAGTCTAAGTTTTTTTTTTTTTATTAATGAAAGCAAAACTATCATGCAGTGTTAAAATACAATAAAAGTAGATTAATCCCCTTGTCTATTTCCATCAATTTCGAGAGAGGGTGGATAAACTTGTCCCATGCATTTAAAAAATGCATGATACATATTTTTATGGTTGGAAAATCTTTTCCGAAACAGATGTTCAGCTAAATAGCCGGGAAAATGGTCTTCTCGGCGGCCAAATTTCGGAACGCCTGCACGCAAATCCCTCCAAGCTCTCTCGATATTTTGAGTGTGGGCTCCGGTTTCAGGATCAACAAAATTTTGTGAGTGGTTGACAGTCTGATGTAGAAAGCCTTCGTCTGCCAGGCAGTCGTAAGCTTTCCAACAGTCAGACATTATGGTGGTCCCCGGCAGCACCCATTTTTTAATCACAGCAAGCAAATAGTCTTTTGAACGTTCAGCAACTGGAACGAAGAAAAGCCTTTTTGACTCGCGTTCGATACCCCCAAAAACCCATTGACCCTCGACTATTCTACCTCGGTTGTACTTGCGCTTTCCCATTTTGCATTCATCTATCTCTACTACTACCCCTGGACCACCTATTTTTTCGGAATTGTCAATTAAAGCAACTATGCAAACTTCTCTGCAAAAGTTAGACCAATTGACAACCGAGGTTGAAGTAATGTCAAGCTCATGCATAAGCCATTCTTGCTTAGGTTTTAAGGCAATCCAATATATCACAAACATGCAAACAGTGTTCATTGGTAATCGTACCTTTTCGAAAAATGTCCCCTTTTTTGCTCCAATTGTGAACGAACATGGTTCTGTTTTTTGCCGTTTTTTCTTCTTATTTCCCACTGACGGTTATATCCTGTTAGTGCATCTATACCGAAAAAAGTCCGATGGGTATAACTTACAGAGTTTGTGACATGTAGGGCATGCCGGGGGGTTATTTTGCAGCACGCCATGCATTTGTAGAAAGCTAATTAAGTTGCTCTCGTCTGCTAGCATGCCATGGATTTCTCTGAAATTCATAGAACAGCCTTGGCAAATTTCCCGCTCTTCCGGTTCCATTTTTACAGTAACTCTCTCTCACTATTGCTGGCTAAATACTAAACTTCTAAACTAAATTACTGATACTAGGGAAAATAAAATGCTATCTGTCTTATTTTACTCTCATATTGCCATCTCTTTTTTTGGATTTATTTATGGCCGGAAATTGTTAAAATTTGCGAGAAAAATGCTTTGTAAACGTGGCAACGCCGGAAAATTGACAGCTGGCAAAATAATGACGTCTAGAGCGATAAAATGGAATTTTCTATAGGAAAAAGCAATTTTCTTAGCTATTTTAGCCTAAATGTGGTGTTTTGTGTGACGAAATAAAATAAAAATTATAAGTTTACAGATATGTTTAAGTGAAAGTGTCGAAACTTAAAGGAATCTATAAAAAAAGGTAACCTAAAATTTAACCTAAAAGTTTTGCAAAAAAAAATTTTTTTTGGAAAAACCATACGAGACCGCCAAAAGCTGACTTCGGATTCGTGTTCTACGACCCAAAATTAGGGTCTGTGCAAAATTTCATGAAAAAATTCGCTGTTTACAGTAATATCAATAATTACCTAAACTACTTCCGCAGTCATCCGAGTTTTATTTAAGTATAAGTATTACAAGATTTTAGATAAGTAAAGGTGGGTTTATGCAGACTACTTTAAATTTAATTTAACCCTTATTTAACTTTACATTTAATTTAGTACGAGTTATAAGAGCATTTATCCACAATTAGAACAACTTTAATTTAATTTTACTTTAAGAAGGTCGCCAACTTTTAACTTCTTAAGGTTAAATTGAATGACAATAAGTTGCTCATGTGCGAGCTGACCTGGTAAATATAAAGTTCCCTAGACCGAAATCGGAACCGAATTCTAACCTTTCTTTTAATGATTATAACGTTTTTTTCTGTTAGAAACTTTATTTTATCAATACTTTACAAGCAATTAAAACTACAAAACGATAACAACAGCCAAACGCAGAAATGGAAATGACAGCAGGCGTAAAAATTTCACAAACTAATGCCAACCTTTCACACTTTTGGTATTATGTATCTGTATAAATGCCCTGAAATTTTCGTAAAGCAAAATTACAGTTAAAATTCTATTAAATTAAATTTAAAGTGGTCTGCATAAACCTACCTTAAGCAACACTTGCCGATGCAATGAAAATACTAAAACCACTCAAAGTGGTTTCAAATTCTGTTTATTTAAATGAATTTACTTTTTATCTGTGACTTAGTAATAAAAAGTCCTTGTCCGTTTTAAACCAAAACAGAACTACTAATACTAAAATTAAATGTAGATATATTGTATAAGTACCTACCTTAAGAATATAAGATGAAAGTATATACAACTCTGGATTTGTATGAAAAACAACCGACAAGCCTACCAAAGGCCTATTGGGATTTATATTTTCTAGTGTTAATATTATTGTAAATTTTGGTCCTAATCCCAACACCTAAAACATAATCTATATTAGTTTTAAACTTTTTCACCGGGACTCACTAAAAAGATTTAATATGGTTTCAATTAAAATCTTCTAGTTAATCAGTACTGACGGCTAGCGACACAAATTCCACTTTGGCTTTCGCATTACGCGCGTGCATCAACTTTTAAACGCGATTCGTTTTTTGCTCAGATTGCAGAGATTGCAGATTGCAGAGATGAAAAAGATCCAGAGTCAACCTAAATCTGAGGAAACCTGCACAGAAATGCTGACATTGCCAGTACAGTACCGGCGCTGCCTATCCTGCAGGTTCTACCTGGGCAATGTAAGCATTGTACAGCAGGTTTACTTGGGATCTTCTTCTATCAACAAAAGACAAAAAGAGATCCTGAGCAAACCTACACAGAAATGCTGACATTGCTAGGATAGTGTCCCCTGCCGATTCTGTAGGCGTTATTGGGATAATGTTAGCTTTTGCTCAGGTTCGCTGTTATCGCTGATGATCTTCTGCTATGAAAAAGAGACAAAAAATACCAAACCTACACAACAATGCTGACTTGTCAGGACAGTGCCGACTATGCCTAACTACTCTGAACCACTGAGCCATTTTCATATGTAAAAGTGCTGGTGCCGAGCCAGAAAGAATTTTACAACTCCACCGCCACGACGAAATTATATTCTTTCTAGAAACAGCCAGTAGCCTAGTCAGACTGTAGGGGCGGAGGGGGCGAAATTATTTATGGGCGCCAGACTATATTTTCTAGTTTCTCATACGTTAATGCTGAAATAACGGAGTGTGAAATACCTATCTACTTATTCGAGCAGCAATAAAGAGCAAGAGCTCCTTTTTGCACTAAATATTTTGTATTCCACTTAAGCCTTTGTGTGACACTTTTTCTTTTTTGTCCAATAAGTAGATAAATCACTTTTCATCGTTTCAGTGGTTCTTAAAAACGACGGCGAAGAGCCAGAATCATTTTGGCTTCCTTGTAGCGGCATGGCATGGCTATTTCGCCGAATAAAAAACTAAATTATTTATTCTCCTTAGAAGTTCCTTTCATTGTAAAAGCTTCGTTAAATTTATTTTTATTTATCTCATGCTCTCATAACTACTTATGCTATATATGTTAGCGGTTATAGGTATAGAATTTAATTTTAAGTTTAGAATAAAATGCCGATAACATGGGCTGGTGGGCGCCGACCAGTATAGGGCGGAGGGGGCGATCGCCCCCTTTTGCCCCCCCCCCCCCTTGGCTACGCCACTGGCAACAGCTAAGCACTAGGCACATAATAATACAAAATATAATTTTTAGATTTAGGTAGACTACGCCAATCAAAACAAAAAGTCGGCAACGAAAAAGTCAAATCTTATTGGCGCGCAATGCGATAGCCAAAATGGAACTCGTGTCGCTAGCCGCCTTATTGATGAGTTAGGTTCTGAAAATTTTTTGTCCTGTCACGAAAAACCGTCGAGTTTTTCGAATATTTCAGCGATTTTCTTGGTTTCCAAATGATTTTTTTTTTCTTGAAACTTTTTGTTGCTAAAATTAATTTAGTCCTGACAAAAATGCGAAGATTAATATTTTGGCTAGAGCAATATAAGACAGTCAAAAAACCTCGAGGAAAAACACTATTTCTGATTCTGATCCAGGTGCCCTTGTGCTATCGCGATTTCCGGGCCCTTACACTTCATTAGGGGGGCTTGAACAGTCCTATATCAAAAATATGTACTTTTTCCTCGGTTTTTCTTTGACAGTCTCATATTACACTATAGACAAAATATTATTTTTTGCATTTTTTCAATATACATATTACCTATAGATCAAAATAATTTCATAGATGAATTGAATCCTATAATTGTGTCTTTTTCTTTATGAATTTTCAACAAAACTTACAAGAGTACTACCAAATATATTAATGGCCGATTTTAATAATTTTTGTATGTTGTAGTTGAGTTTCCCCTCAGTGCGAGAGTAAAAGAATTTTATATGACGGGAAAGTAAACATATAAAAAAATAGAATAATAAAACTTTTAACAATGTTGAGACATGGGCGCAAAATTCTGGTCGGTCGCATGCCAAACCACATCCCATGACTACTGCGCCACATCAGCAGTTACAAAACAACAAAACCTAGTATATAAGTCACAGGCTAAACTTTCAGGTCGATTATCTTCAAAATTAAATCGCGTGGCATAAAATCCTTTGACCCTCGTACTGAGGGTCCACTACAGCTATATAAAATTATTAAAATCGGTTTTGGCATGTTTGGTAGTCCCCTTGTTAGCTTAGCTGTCTTATTCAACACTTGCCGGGTTTATCCAGGGCCCGTATTCTGCGCGTTCAAAAGGCTAAGCACTTTAAGACGCTTAGCGCAAACGACGTAAACTGCAGTACGAGCACAATTTTAAGTAAAAGGTCAGATATGTGTCAAATTTATAAAAAAAAATTAAAATGATCACCACGAGTTTATGGTTTTTAAAGTGCTGAGCGCTTGTTTTAAAACATTCTCCACGGCTCATCGAGAACCCAAGCTTGACGATAAGCACGTGCGCTTCGTGAATTTGCGTCATTTGCGCTAAGCGTCTCAAAGTGCTTAGCGTTTTAAAGTTACAAGCCCATTTTTGTCCGCTATATTGTACTTATTTACTTTTGGAATTTATCAGAAAAAATTTGGTTGAAGCTGACTGTCAGAAGGTAACGCTACTATTTATCTGGGCAGTGAAAATGCAACACGTTATTGTGTTAATATCCTAACTTTTTCTTCAAGATACTTAAGAAAGAGATATTTATAATAGGTACATACATACATACATACCATGTGAAAAACAAAACATTCCCGTAATAAATTAAAGGTATGGTTTTTTTACTGATGTCATTTCACCATTACCTGAGCTGATAATTTTATCTGCTCCTTCTCATTACAAATTCCTGATTGATCGTTGAGATTTTGAGCAAGCGCTCGAGCTGCAGACAACCTAAGTCTGATCAAATCTTGTTGAAAATTTTGATGAATTTCTAAAAATAACAAATAAAACTGTGAACATTTTTAAATGTGTGATTACTTAATGACTTGCTTAAACGATTCATGCAATAAAAAAATACTGCATATTCACTATTAAAACAGTTTTATTTATTTTTATACATGTATTTTAAAGGGACTGTGTAAATAGTAATTAAGAAAATTGGAACTAGAGCAAGCTGACTAGCTCCAAGTAGATGCAAACAAACACCCCTTTCTATTTCTTCGGTCTGTCTCACCTGTCTACTGGCGCAAAAACTCAAAAAAAACTCAAGAGAAAAAGTAATATTTTGCACAAACTATTACTTCTTATAACATTACAAAATAGGCCGAACTTTATACAAAGAATGACTTGTTTTTAGAAAACTTAATAATGTACAGCCATTGTCAACTCTAATTTTCAGATATGCATTACGTTTCTATTTAGACCTGAAAGTAGGTATTGTCAATGGCTGTACCTATTACACTTTTCAGGAACATGATGAATGATTATGATTTATTACATATCTCTTACCTATTGCATTTTGTCTTTCTCGTATACTCTGCTCTAAGAACAGTTTACTTCGTTTTGGTAATGGTAACGGCTTCCCTTGTAAAACTGGAGAACTTTCTTGATTTCGGAAAGAAAAATCAGCAGTACGTTTCAATATTTTAAATGTTATTGTCCCTCCTACAAATATATTTTAGCTTTTAGTACGTAGAGATATAATTTTCATTTCCGTGAACGTTAACTTTTTATGATAGTACCTGCATAATATTATAATTTAATGATATGACCTAAAGTCGTGAGAGCAAAGCAAAAATTTTACAAAATGAATATAATACTCTAAAATCATAAACGACAGTAATAAGTATCGTCTCAAACAATTTTGTAGAGTTGCGACAAAATAAGTTATTTTTTAAAATTTACGAACCCGTCGAAATTTGACGGATATATTATAGCAGATTAAAGTATTCTGCAAACAGACGCGGTGGAGGTGGCGGTAGCGGTCTAAAACAACCCATGTAATACAATACAAAACACAACGTTCCAATTGTTAGAAACTGTGGCTAGTGCTGCATTCTATAGTAACGACAACGAAGCGGTAACGGTGGAATTCGACAGGTTGTATTTGACCGCGACGGTATTGTTGGGTGTATTGAGGAGTACTTTATACTAATAATATTGAGTGGATATTATGGAAAACACAACGGAAAAAATAATTGAAGCTGTAAAGGCACACAAAATTTTATATGACTTATCTAATAGACCATAAAAATATTAGAAAAAGCAGCTTAAACTTCTTGAATTGCTTGAAACTTCAAGAATTGAAGCCAAAATTAAGGCTTCTTTTGGTTTCTTTTTAAAGTCATAAAACTTACAGAAAAAAGACCCTTTCGTGTCCTGATTAAAATAAGAACTTTCACCAAGTAACCAATACCTCCACCTCCAACCTCCACCGCGTAAGTTTGCACGGACTTGTCGCATCTCGTACCGCTAGCATGACCGCGACCGCCACCGTTTACCGCGTCAGCTTACGGAATCCTTAATGGTTTGAATCATACATAAATATATTATAAAGAATATGTAAGTTACAAAATTTCTTTTAAAACAATATTACATGTCATCTGCCATAGTGTCAAGGACTATATATCACGCCTAAATTAATTTAACTATTTTGGTACTTTATGCCTTATTTGGTTACAAAATATTCAGTGATGGCTCAATGGGAAGAAGAGTCCTTTCTTAAAAAAATAATCGTCAAGCTATGTTTTGTAAAAGCTTTAAAATCAGGGAGAGAAAATATGATCTTTGTGTTTTAAATATATAGATTTTTGGCCTTACCGCACAATTTTGTGCATCACAATATCGTAGCACAATGGGCTTATTTAGTCATTTCGCGTTTTCAATAAATATGTTAATATTATAGCACAATCAGTCACACAAAAAATTACGTCGGTTGGACGAATAATAACTAAAATATTAAAGTTGAAAATTGTTAGTAAAAATACGGCAAATTTTGGTAGGTAATCCAGCGCTCGGAGGGGCATATAGCCCGGAGACATGGGCGTACCCAGCCAGGGGCAGGGGGGAGGCAGCTGCCCCCCCCCTAGAAATTTATAAATTATAAAAAGCACCGCTAAGTGCAGAAAATAAAAAAATCAAAATAAACCACTATGGTTTTACTAAAAAAATTACAAAACCGAAAAATATAGGACACTACTACTAAAATATATTCATATACGTAAGTCAAACGCAGCGCACTGCACAGCCTATTAGATTTGCAATTGGCGGAATTAGCCAAGAAATATGAATTTTCTATTACGACCCTGGCCATTTGCACCTGCCGAGTCAGCCGAGTGCACTGCCGAGTGCCGATGCCGTTTGTTATTTTTGTTTTGCCAACCGAATTATAGAGTGGAGTGGGAGACATTCCGATCCGATGCGTCCGACTCCGAATTCGGAACGTCGAAATCTTAACCTTGCAAAGTCGTGAATTTGTTGTATTGTGTTGTTTTTCTAATGGAATTTAATTATTTTCATTTGGTGTAGGCACTATCAGGGATGTTAATTTGTTTGTGCAAGTACTGCAAGTAGACTTAATTTACTTAGTTGTTAATAAACGTCTATGTAGTTAGCAGTTACGTTACACTAGTAAACATTGTGAGAAATTTATATTAAATTGTACTGTAACGAAAATGACCCTGAGTCCGCCTCTGACTCTTCGCGGCCGCGTGGAGAATTCTCGAGAAGCAGCGCGAAGCTTCGACAGGCTGCGGAGAGCCGGCATTCGGGAAAAATCATAGACAAGATATATTTAGACCATCACAACGTATTCGCGACACCAGCTGAATCCGTCCAATGTATGGGCGAAAAAGTGCGTTTGTACGCATTGGGCGCCAGTCAGATTTTTAAACGACGGTCCACTCGAAGCATGCGCACTCGGGACGTCTCGTAAAAGTGGTTGTTGAACTCAATGACGCAACGCGGCGATCAGAACCGGGCCGAAAAAATCTCAGTCATTTGTATGTTATGGTATTTTTGGTTGGGGTGGCGAATATAGCGAACCTCTGAAGCTTGTTATTTCGATACCAAAATAGTCTTTACAAAGTGTTACAGACATTTCATATGTTTCGCCAATTATGTATCCAACTTTTAAATATAAGGAATTATTTCGTAGTCTATTTCTTACAAGTAGTGCATAAATACAAATAGTTTAATTCCAAATTTAAATTATATCAATATGTGAAAGAATAGGAGGTAAAAAATATAATTTATCTTAAATGCACTCTGGTATTGAAGTGAATACACACACGGAGAAGTAGAAATATTTGTCAGTGACGTATATTGAGTGTGGTCAAGGTGTCAGAAAGGCACTGATGGGGTGTGTGTGTATTAGGGGCATTGTATAAGGGGTAAGATGGTGTATGAAGGTCATATATAGTGTCAATGCCTCCTTCCCCTATACAGGGTGTCTAAAATAGGTGATACCACTATTGCTATCTCCGAAACGGTAAAAGATACGAGGTCAGTTAAATTAGAGAAATTGTGCCATTTTCAGTCCCTATTCATATTCCGTTTATGGAGTTGCCAAATTCTCTATAGTTTCCTATCTACAGGGGATTTTTTAAAAATAGTCAAAAATTTAATTCTTAAATATCTCGAAAATTATTATAGTTAGAAAAAAATTGTTTCAACAAAAATCACACGATTTTTTACCTTCTAGAAAGTAGCGTTATTGTTTTGTTTATACCATTTGTTTTTAGTGAGTTACTGATACTAACTTGTTTTTTTCAAATACGGACCTGGACTTTTTGCTCCATTTTTTGAAAGAACACTTTATACCCTTTACAACTGTGTATAATATGAAAATATTTTCCGACGTTTTGATCACGACTAGTAACATCATCAGAATTTTCTGACAATACGGACCTGGAATCTTCCATGTTAAGGCACAATTCACAACCTATCGCTATGGTTTGTGGTTTTTGTGGTTGTGAAATGGCGCATTTACTTGAAAATGCCAGGTCCGTACTGGTAGAATATCCTGATGATGCTATTCTTCACCAAAACGGCGAAAACCATAATCAAGTGATACACAGATGTAAAGGATATGAAATATTCTTTCAAAAAATGCAGCAAAAAGTCCAGGTCCATATTTGAAAAAAGCAAAAATAGTCAAAAATTTAATTCTTAAATATCTCGAAAACTATTACGGTTAGAAAAAAATTGTTTTAACAAAAATCACACGATTTTTTACCTTCTCTAAAGTAACGTTATTGTTTTGTTTATATGATTTGATTTTATTGAGTTACTGATACTAACTTGTTTTTTTCAAATACGGACCTGGACTTTTTGCTGTATTTTTTGAAAGAATACTTCATACCCTTTACATCTGTGTCTCACGTGATTATGTTTCTCGACGTTCTGGTGAAGAATAGCATCATCAGGATATTCTACCAGTACGGACCTGGCTTTTTTCAAGTAAATGCCCCATTTCACAACAACAAAAACCGCAAACCATAGCGACAGGTTGTGAATTGTGCCTTAACATGGAAGATCTCAGGTGCGTATTGCTAGAAAATCCTGATGATACTATTCTTGATCAAAACGTCGGAAAATATTTTCAAGTCATACACAGTTGTAAAGGGTATAAAGTATTCTTTCACCAAATGGAGCAAAAAGTCCAGGTCCGTATTTGAAAAAAACAAGTTAGTATCAGTAACTCAATAAAACAAATGATATAAACAAAACAATAACATCGCTTGAGAGAACGTGAAAAATCGTATGATTTTTGTTAAAACATTTTTTTTCTAACTGTAATAGTTTTCGAGATATTTAAGAATTAAATATTTGACTATTTTTAAAAAATCCCCTGTAGATAAGAAACTATAGAGAATTTGGCAACTTCGTAAACGAAATATGAGTAGGGGCTAAAAATGGCACATTTTCTTTAATTTAACCGACCTCGTATCTTTTACCGTTTCGGAGATAGCAATAGTGGTATCACCTATTTTAGACACCCTGTATTGCATAAGGGTGAGTGTGACCAAAAGGCATATTTGCGCTTTCGCCAAAGGGTCACTAAAAATACTGGTGGATTAGGGTAGATGGGAGTATTTTAAAAGGGATGGCGAAAGAAAAAAGTGCTTTCGCCAAAGGATCGCTAAGATATCAGTGGATTAGAAGGGTGTGTCCAACAGGCATATTTGCGCTTTCACCAAAGGGGCACTAAAAATACTAGTGGATTGGGGTAGAGGGGAGTATTTTAAAAGGGATGGCGAAAGAAAAAAGCGCTTTCGCCAAAGGATCGCTGAGATATCAGTGGATTAGAAGGGTGAGTGTCCAAAAGGCATATTTGCGCTTTCGTCAAAGGGACACTAAAAATACTAGTGGATTAGGGTAGAGGGGAGTATTTTAAAAGGGATGGCGAAAGAAAAAAGCGCTTTCGCCAAAGGATCGCTAAGATATCGGTGGATTAGATTGACATGGGGCCGTAAGTAGTAGCGCTTTCAGCAAAGTATCAAGTGCACACACTGTAAATAGGTGTAAAAATATTTACATCTTACCCTAGAACTTGGTTTGTTCAATAATTATACAGGATGGGATGCCAATCCAATAAAATATACACATGTAATTTTTTTGATTTACTATTTTACTTCTTAAAACAGTTGCATATTTTATTTCTATTGTTTAGAATACTATGTTTATATTTTATTTCAACTTTCAATTTTGTAAATGTAACGTTTAAAAAATTAGGAGGGGGGGGGGGACATTAAAGAGACGCACTGTATATATATATATATATATATATATATATATATATATATATATATATATATATATATATATAAACTGCTGGCCAATTCAAGCGGGACAAACTAAATTTTTGATAAAATTTAGAGTGGAATATTTTCGAAACGAAAAAAGATTTTGATTTAACTTTTTCAGTATGTAATTGAATAGTTCTTCTAGTTTTTATACTTCAAGGCACTATTGCTAGCAGTCGCTGCAACTCTATTTTACAGGGTGTTAAGTGAAACCCTGACTTTTTTGGAAAAGTTTTCCAGTTCCGAGAATCTAGGAAGAATTTTTTTTGAATTTTCTTTTCCTACTAAAATGATCCATGGTCAAATACAAAAAAACAATTTCTCCGGATTTTCTCTATTTTCATTTGTTTTCCGTATACAGGGGTTAGTCGAAATTATCGACTTCTTCTTACAAAGGAACCCCTAATTTGGCCGTTTATTCACAAAAAGCGAAAGACCAAGTAAATTTGTAGTTTGAAGTAGTCCAGCTAACAAAATTAATACAAATTTTTGTACAGGGTGTAGCAAGTTTGGATCACGGGCTAGTAAATTATTATTTTTTAATTTCTACTACTTTTTCCTAAGTTAACTATTAATTATCACGTGCTACGTTAAAGGGTTAAAATTTGTTAGGTCCGATAACAGTACTGGTTAGAAAGATCCTTTTTGCCCAAACGGGTTTTTCATTTTTTGTCTAGTCCCATTTTTAGTGATTAAACGGCTCGCATTTTGAACCTAACTTTTTGCAATTGCATCCATGAACGATTGAAGTGAGAGTGCTTTTTTGGTGGTACATAATGAATGTTTTATCCAACCAAAAAACATGTAGTGGCCAAACAGCTAATGATGCTTATTCGAAGAATTTTTTAGCATTATACAGGGTTGCAAAAAATATACCACCTATACTTTATATGGAAGTCATGTGATTTTCAAATTAATTGAATATAGTCCCAATTTTCTTGGAACTTTTTGCCGAAACTGTTTTTGAATTTTTTTGTCTGGTCCCATTTTTAGTGATACAAATGGCTTGCGTTTAAAACTTAACTTTTTGCGATTGCATTCATGAACTATTGAAGTGGACATCGTTTATTGGTTTAACCAACCAATAAAAAAGTGTCGTGGCCATAGAGCTAAAGATGCTTATTCGCTGCTTTTGTCCGCGTTTGCCCAAAACATATCACCTACATTTTATATGAAAATCATGTGATTTTAGAGTCCTTTAGGTATTCATAAAGTTCCTTTTTGCTATATTAATAATTATTAAAGAAAATGTCCTACTTATTATTAATAAAATCTAGTAACGATACAGATAAAAAGAATAATATTCATTCGGAACTTTTTCACATTATACAGGATTGTGCAGAAGTTACTACTTATAATAGAAGCCACGTGTTTCTCGATATCTTTGGATTTTCGTAAACTTCGATTATTCATTATAAAAGAAAAATATTTTACCACTGCTCTAAAAAGTCAGTACATGGCATTGAGAAATTTTAATTAATAAGAAGTGTCTTAAATTAATAGTCACGGAGTACATTTTTTTCGTCAAAAATTGGAGATGGATAGTGAATTCAACTGAACAAGTTATAAAATTCTGTATAGCGTAGTTTTTAGAAGGTATAGAAATTTCAGAAGATTTAATTACTTTTGAAAGTACTCGAAAAGATACGTAATTTTCAAATTTAGTAGTTATTTTTCCCGGCATTACTTTAGGAGATCCAAAATGTAAATTTTGGTTGTTACTTTTATAGGTAAACAGAAAACGTTTTAAATTATAGAACATTTTTTTTACTTGAAGGTATTATAAAAACTTGCAACTAACGAAAACAAAACAAATCTTAATACCTAGTAGGACCTCCCCTTACATTTATTATCTCTTGGCATCTTCGAGGCATGCTTATTACCAAATTATTGACAAATTCTTGCTGAATATTTTCCCACTCCTGAACAATGGCGTCTGCAAGTTGTTCTAGAGTCTGAGGAGGATCTTCCCTAGAACTTACCAATAATTTCAATTTAGACCAGACGTGTTCGATAATATTCATGTCTGGTGATTTTGCAGGCCAGACCATCCTGGTAATATTATTAGCTTCCAAAAACTCTTGCACAATGCGTGCTCTATGAGGTCTGGCGTTATCGTCAATTAGCACAAAATCGTTCCCAAAATTGTTTGCAAATGGTAGAACGATATTGCTTAAAATTTCGTCCCTATATACCTGACCGTTAATGGGCTCCAATGTTAAAAAAAGTTCCGTTTTGCCATTAAACATTACACCACCCCAAACAGTAACGCCTCCACCACCAAAAGGTTCCTGAGGAGCCATATTCTCCTCCATATACCGTTCGCCACGTTCACGCCAAACTAATATTCTGCCGTCCGAGTGAATTAAATTAAATCTTGACTCGTCTACAAACATGCAGTTTTCCCAGTTATCTAATGGCCAATTGCGATGTTCATATGCCCACTGGAGACGTCTTCGCCTATGCTGTGGTAGAAGTCGCACACATTTAGCACGTCGCCGAGCTCTAAAATTAAAATTTTGGCTTAAAAATCTGTAGTATAGGTGTAGGGAATGAACCAATAAATAAGCCAACAGTAGCTTTTATTATACTAAAATGCAAAATTAGGTCAATTTTCATAACGTTAGTTCTAGGGAAGAACTAAGGAACATTACGCTGCAAGCACAAATAATGTGTTTAGGGTCGCCTATCAAAACTTTAATTTATGAACAACTTAGTTCAAGTTTACATTTATAATATCGGTGCGCAAAATCCAAGATTCACGCCTCAGCTGACGTCGATATTATAATAGCCGACTTACTAAAATGAAACACTAAAAATATTGGTACAAAAAATAAGATCTCATTTGAAGTAACTCACCTTAAGTTATTATTGTTTAAAGTTCTTCTAATGGTCCTATTGCTCACACGAATGTGTGTTCTTGCTCTGAACTCCTGGTTAATTTTCTCTGATGAAATTTTTCGCCTTCGACGAGCCTCTCTAACCAACCATCTTTCATCTGCAATGCCGACTTTCTTTTGGCGACCTCCCCCATAACGATAGTTTGCACTTCCCGTTTTGTGGAAGCGTTGACGCAGTCGAGATATTGTACTTCGCCCAACCCCGTACATATCCGCAATAATACTAATTTTTACCCCATCTTGTAGTAAACGCAAACAATTAGCTTGTTCTTTTGCACTTAATCGAGCCATTATAAAGGATAATAACGCACCAATTCAAAGAAGAATACTTTGTTGCCTTGGTAACTGTCAATAGCAAAGAAAATGTTTTATTTTTTGGCCTACTAGATCTTTTGACTAAGAAATAGAAACGCCGCTAAATTAACAGAAATCCACCTGCAAAGTATAGGTGGTATATTTTTTGCAACCCTGTATAATGCTAAAAAATTCTTCGAATAAGCATCATTAGCTGTTTGGTCACTACATGTTTTTTGGTTGGATAAAACATTCATTATGTACCACCAAAAAAGCACTCTCACTTCAATCGTTCATGGATGCAATTGCAAAAAGTTAGGTTCAAAATGCGAGCCGTTTAATCACTAAAAATGGGACTAGACAAAAAATGAAAAACCCGTTTGGGCAAAAAGGATCTTTCTAACCAGTACTGTTATCGGACCTAACAAATTTTAACCCTTTAACGTAGCACGTGATAATTAATAGTTAACTTAGGAAAAAGTAGTAGAAATTAAAAAATAATAATTTACTAGCCCGTGATCCAAACTTGCTACACCCTGTACAAAAATTTGTATTAATTTTGTTAGCTGGACTACTTCAAACTACAAATTTACTTGGTCTTTCGCTTTTTGTGAATAAACGGCCAAATTAGGGGTTCCTTTGTAAGAAGAAGTCGATAATTTCGACTAACCCCTGTATACGGAAAACAAATGAAAATAGAGAAAATCCGGAGAAATTGTTTTTTTGTATTTGACCATGGATCATTTTAGTATGAAGAGAAAATTCAAAAAAAATTCTTCCTAGATT
This sequence comes from Philopedon plagiatum, assembly GCA_963971165.1. NCBI lineage: Eukaryota > Metazoa > Arthropoda > Insecta > Coleoptera > Curculionidae > Philopedon > Philopedon plagiatum. The sequence goes on along the minus strand of OZ020190.1, from coordinate 96,213,981 downwards.
CTCGGAACTGGAAAACTTTTCCAAAAAAAGTCAGGGTTTCACTTAACACCCTGTAAAATAGAGTTGCAGCGACTGCTAGCAATAGTGCCTTGAAGTATAAAAACTAGAAGAACTATTCAATTACATACTGAAAAAGTTAAATCAAAATCTTTTTTCGTTTCGAAAATATTCCACTCTAAATTTTATCAAAAATTTAGTTTGTCCCGCTTGAATTGGCCAGCAGTTTATATATATATATAAACTGAGCTATTTTCGAGGAATTATCGACAGTTTTGTATAGTAAGAAAACTCAGATTTAAGCCAACAAACTATACACTTTTTGTTAAAATCTCACTAATGGTTACATTTTTATCATTAATAAAAAGAATAATTACAAGTAATATATTTAGCATTTATTACTCGATAAAAGATTCACGTCATGTGAAATAAATTTTGAAGTACGGTCCTGTCTATCACAAGGCAAACATTCGACAAAGCGCAAGCCCGCAGTGTTTACGGATTCAGCTCGGTAAATTTGCCGCATTCGTAATTGACATTATTTCTCTACTATATATTTTCTCTATGGGGAAAATGCATGAGCCTTCCGACACCGACTAATTCGAGGCGATTCGAGAAGCAGGCGCTTCGGATATAAAAGGAACAATGTCGGGCGGCGAGGGCAGATTTTGCCAGTGCCGGGTTAAAGAATAGAAGACTTTTATAAATAAATACAAGGCGTTACATAAACTAGTTATTGTGTTTACATAAATTAATCAAACTGTAAATAAATTAGTAGAATTTTAGTTAAGTGTTAATAAAAGTATAGTTTTAATTAATTGGCAGTTTTTATCACATCGTAGTCGAACAAGTCTACGCTAAAAACGTTACAGTACTTATTGGAAAATCAGCTGAATCTACCTATTCCGGGCATCTCGGTATCTCCACACTGATAAATGGATATCAGGAAATTTTTTCAAACAGGTAAGTTAAAGTTAGTAAGTTACATTCGACGACATTTGTGATTTTCTATTATTTTCTATAATAGGTTGTGTTTCATAATAACATGCTAATATTTAAGGGGGTGGTTCTTGGACCCAATTTAAGAAAAAAACTTTATATGAACGTATGTCCTAAACGAAACATCTTAACTTTTGAGATACAAGGTGTTGACAATTTTAACAAAAATTTCCTTTTTTGTAATATCTGTAAATTCCAATTAAAAAAAACAAAATGTTTTTTTCTATGTTACATGTAAAACAAAACACTAACATGGATATCACTCACACTGTATAAAATACTAATAGCAGCATTATTGTGTTTTGCAGCTACTCTCAAGAGGAAAAGCGAACATGACAGTAGCAGCAGGAGCGATGATAACAATGATCAAATTTCATCGCCAAGCTCATCTAAAACTGAATCTGAGCAACCGTTAAATTCTTTGAGATCTAAGAAAGTCACTGCTCCTAATTTAGAATCTTTACCGTCAACATCTGCCTCTGTAGTCAATCCCGAAATTGAAGAGAATGATGGTTGCCACGAAAATGACTTGGGTCGTTATGTAGGAGAAACATTTCACCTGACGATGGAAAGAAAAAAGGAGTTGTTAAAAAATCCGTGGGTTCCACCCAAGAATTACGATTTTGCAGCCGATACCAGTCATTTGCGAAGAAAATTTAATTATGCTTGGTTAGATCAATACACACCATGGTTAGTGTATTCCAAGCGACTAAAGGGTGCTCTGTGTAAGCACTGTGTTTTATTTCCTCCTTCCACTGGGACAGTAAGGGGAGTGTTAGGTTCATTTATGATCAGACCATTTACGAAGTTTAGGAATATGCACGAAGATTGTCGTAAACATGCCACCAATAACTTTCACAAATCTGCATCTGCTGCTGCAAAGGCCTTTCTCGAAAATATACCTGTGGACATTCAAGTTCAAAGTTTCCACCAAAAAACAATCGAGGAGAACAAGCAAATATTGGCCTCCATTATTTCCTGTGTAGTATTCTGTGGTACCCACGATATGCCTCTAAGAGGAAAAGAAGCAGATGAGGGAGTTTTTTTTCGATCTAATGAATTTGCGAGTTGAGTCGGGCGACATCAAATTAAAGAATCACCTGGAAAAGTGTCGTACAAATGCTGTTTATACGTCACCAAAAATACAAAACCAACTGATATATTTATGTGGCGAAGTTATTAGGGAGAGTGTGATAAATGGTGCTAAGAAAGCCATGTTCTACACAGTTTTAGCCGACGAGACAGCCGACGTTTCAGGAAAGGAGCAGCTATCCATTGGCTTGCGTTTCTATGATGAAAGTAAAAAAAAAGTCCGAGAAGAATTTGTGGGTTTTGTGGAGCTGACAGCACAGGATGCCCCAGCAATTGCCAATGCAATAGACAATTTTTTGGTTAGCCATAATTTTTCACCGCAAAGTTGTGTAGGACTTGGTTTTGATGGCTGCGCTACAATGGCGGGCAAAGAGGGTGGCGTACAAGCGATTTTAAGGAAAAAGTACACACGAGCATTATTTTTTCATTGCTCAAACCATAAAATAAATCTTGTTGTCAATGATGCATATAATGTTCCGGCAATTAGAAACACTATTGGCACCGTAAAGGATGTTATAACCTTTTTCAGGGAATCCACCACTGGCAGAAGTTCCGCTCCTAATCTATCACGACTGTGTGAGACTAGATGGTCTGAAAAATACAAAAGTATTCGCTTATTTGCACAAAATTTCCCCGAGATTGTGAAATCACTTGAAAAACTGTCTATCGAAGGAAACTACGCCACGAGAAAATCTGCGTACCAGTTGCATTCCGCCGTTACCAAACCCTCACTAATTGTTTCCCTAACTATAATTGCAAAATATTCAGCTTTACTGGAGCCGGTTGTTAATGCCTTGCAAGCAAAAACTATGGATTTAATTAAGTTGCAAGAACATCTGAACGTAATCCTTAACGTACTGAAGAAAAACCGTGAAGATGCCGACCTAGTTACTGATGAAGTACTTAAAAAAGCACAAGATTTTGCATTGGAATTGGAAATAGAAGTTTCTATCCCTCGAATTACCAAGAGGCAAATACATAGAAACAATCCTCTATCAGACTGTGATAGTGACTACTGGAAGCGTTCGTTAATTATACCGTATCTGGATTCAATTATAGCCTCTTTAAATATTCGCTTTTCTCAAGAACATACTCCAGCGTTTGCCTTAACAAAAATACATCCATTATATATGCTCGACATGGAAACCAATCAAGTAGAACAAAATGCACAATATTTTACCCAGTTTTATCAATTGGATGATATTACTGCGGAAATGGACCCATGGTATAATTTGTGGAAGGAAAAAAAGTCAACTATGAGGACCAGCTAAAAGACGACGAAATAACTGACCTTCTCGACGAGACCGATGTTTTTTATCCCATCCTAAAACAGGCACTTTTGATTTTAATCACAATTCCATGCACCACGGCCACTGTAGAACGATCCTTCAGTACTCTTAGAAGAGTGAAGACTTGGTTGAGAAGTACCATGGGAGAGGAAAGGCTAACAGGATTATGTCTGATGAGTGTGCATCGTGATTTAATTAAATCAAATCGAGAGCAATTTGAAAATCAAGTTTTAAATAAATTTGCGACAAATCCAAGAAAATTGTTATTGAAGTAAAAATTAAGCGAATTATGTCAAAATTTAGTAAGTAAAAAGAGAAATGCAAAATCCATTGTTTTTTTTTTTTTTTGGTCAGCCCCCCCCCCCCCCCCCCTATTTCAGATCCTGGGTACGCCCTTGCCCGGAGAATAGCTGTTTTAACATTATTTGTTTCATATCCTTATAGTACCTATAAGGTATCGTCAGGTGGTTAGAGAGCTGACTCTCATTTGTTATATTTTTATATATTTACATGTTCGCCTAACAAAGTAAGTAGACCTCATTCATTGTTGTAATATTTTACCTCACGGTAAACTCTACTCCGACTGCTTGAAACTGCTAATGGATGGCGCTGCCTGTGTCATACTGCGTATGCAGTTCGACATGCTTAGCTTTAAGGATTGCTGCTTCGGAAGGTAGGTATGTTCGTTTATCCTGTACTGACGAGAACTAAAGAGTTCGAAACCGGTATGCAGGTAATGACATCCTAACTAAAGAAAAAGCTTCCTTCTTCCCGGTAGTTTCTTGCAGTCTAACCAAGTATTTTTTTGTCTAACAGTGTTAGTAAAAATACGGCAAATTTTGGTATGTAATCCAGCGCTCGGAGGGGCATATAGCCCGGAGAATAGCTGTTTTAACATTATTCGTTTCATATCCTTATAGTATAAGGTATCGTCAGGTGGTTAGAGAGCTGATTCTCATTTGTTATATTTTTACATATTATTTACATGTACGCCTGACAAAGTAAGTAGACCTCATTCATTGTTGTATCTATTAATATATTCTTTATTTTTATCAAACCTGAGGCAGTTGGGACATGTTAGATAACGAAGAGAAAAAGTACAGTTATGTTTAAAATTTGAATACTTGTTTATCAACGTATATGTACGGTGTGATGTGCCTTATCCTTCTTCTATTTGTGCTGTTATTACTTTGTGTAAGGGATTAGAAGGGCTCAGCAGAGAGGGCGATGCCCGACGACGATAAAGGCCGCCGCAAGGCACTAGAAACTAAAAGCATCAGCAGCTGCCCCTTAACTCTTTAACTTACCAACTGTTATGACTACCATTACGTTTTCCTCTTGGCCAAGTTGTCCAAAAATAATAACAGATGGTGTATCAGATACAGATGTAAAGTCAACGGGATGTCTTCCTTGATAGAGCTGAATAGATCCGTTTTTTAATCCTATAGCAACAAGGCAACTACTTATGTGTTCTAAAGGTACCAAGCACAAGCATGTTATAATACCAGTGGTTTTAGTTGACCACAGTTTCTGGCCCTAAAAATTATACTAAGTGCCAATTGCCAAATTGTATAGAAAATACAATATAAATTTCAAAACCCAAAAATAATATTAAAATACTATTTATTAAATAAAATTAAAAACACTTACGTATAGAGCAAAAAAACAATACACTCTATGTATAGACCGTTGCAACTTTTTTGCTTTTATTTTTCAACCGCAAGTTATTAGCGCTTAATTGGGCAGTCTAAAGATTACATAAATTATCATAAACAACTTTGGGATAATTCACTTAGGCATATTTATTACTTGTTTATTAATATTTATGATGATTGCATCGAATGCTATTTGTATCAGTACGCACAAAAATTAAAGGTGTGTATAGTTCTTTAATTATTAATTGTCTCTCTGAATTTTCGAGAACATTTTTTAACAAACAAACTACCCTATACTTGTTTAGTAAAAAGGTATTTTACAATATCATTAATTTGAATCCCAGACCTGACACCATATTGGCATGCGCGAAATCTAGGATAATTACTGTCTTTTAATTATTGGCTTTCAACTAGATGTCATCTCTTTAGCTTTTCGAGAACACCTGTTAATCAACAAACCACCGTATAGTTGTTTAGTACAAACATATTTTACAAGAGCAAAAGTATGAATCCCACAGCTGACACCATATAACCTTTGTCTTAGAATATGCACGAAAACGATAGGATAATTGTCTTTTAGTTATTAATTGCTAACTAACTGTCACTCCTTTGACTCTTAATAATATCTTGTAACCAAACAACTAATATATAGTTTTTAATTGCTTCAAGTTTCCAAGAATATTTTTAAATAACCTGTATATGCTTTAGTTACCGAGGAGAAAGGCATTTGGCACGAGTATAGGATCTAATCGATCTGTTGCCGCCTATAACGTCTGTGGCCATATATATATGTGCCCAAATAATTTAAGTATTGTAATCGAAAAACTGAATTTTGTTTTTCAAATTAAGTTAAATTTTGTCTAGTCGAATATGCTTAATTTAATAAAGAGTTGTACCAAATGAAGTTACAAAACCTTTAAGACTTCAAGAACATTATTTGATAAAAGTTCATGCTGATAAAAGAGATAAGGAGTTCTGCTATTTTAAAGCATTTAAAGAATGCTATTTGAAATAGCCGACATTTGCAAAAGTTTCTCTGCACTTATACTTTATTACTCATTGAAATGCAGAAAACTGCATACTAGCCCAGAACTAAGTCTGCCGACTATAAGTTAGATAGTTTCTACGCACAAGCCAGCTTCTGATATTATCAAGAAAATTTCGTTGAGCCATGTTTCAGTAAATATAGGATGTGCCAAAATGGCTTAGGGTGTTAAAGACTCATCATGTAAGTATTTAAGAACATCCCTGTTCTCTATATATACAACTAGGAATGAAGCCGAGAATTATTATTTCTTAAAAATTTGTACACATACTAAAGGAGACTCGATGTTAAGAAGTTAGTAAAAGAAGAAAAATCCCTTTGCGGTGCTATTGATAGTGTTCTATTGATGATAATGCGCTACAGGAGTTTTCTTGCATATTTAGAAAAAAGGGTGGCATTTATTCGATTGTACAGCGCTTACTGCTTCATACAGTATTTCATTGACTTTCAAAAGCTGCTTGTTTAAATAGGCTTTATTTTATTCAATTCTAGAGATCTAAGAATAGCAACTTGGAATGCTAATGGCATCCAAAACAGAATGCAAGAAATAGAAATATTTCTCAACACACAAAGTATTGATGTGTGTCTGGTCTCAGAAACACATTCAACAAATGAGACCTACCTAAAAATAAAGGGTTACCAAGTATACCAAACGATTCATCCCGACAATCAGGCACGTGGGGGAACGGCTGTTATAATAAAGAATAGCATTAATCATTATGAACAATGCCCTATTAGGAGTGCAGAAGTTCAGTTAACAGCAATAGGAGTTAAAACAAGTAACACAACCAAACAGAGACTGACTGTTGCTGCAGTGTACTGTCCACCAAGGTATAACCTCAAGAAAACGGATTATAAAAACTTTCTACAGCATCTGGGAGACAGATTCATCGTGGGAGGTGACTACAATTCGAAACACATGGATTAGGGATCCAGATTAACAACTACAAAAGGTAAAGAACTTAGGGAAGCTATAAGGGAAACCGGATGCAACTTTCACACTACTGGTAAACCAACATACTGGCCTACAGATACTAATAAAATTCCAGATCTATTAGATTTCTTTATATCAAGAAAAGTGTCACCCAATTTTATTGATATTCAAGATAATTTTGACCTAGACTCCGATCACTCAGCTGTGATCTTAACTTTGAGCGAGAAAATAATTAGAAAAGAAAATATGCCAACTTTGGTTAATAAAACTACTGATTGGAAAAGCTTTAGAAATGAACTGGAAAATAAAATTATCCTTAAAATCCAATTAAGAACCAAAGAACAATTAGAAGTAGCAGCTGAAAAGTTCAACAACATCATACAAAAAATAGCCTGGGACAACACAAAGGCGTACACTCAAAAAACAATGGGAAACAACTATCCAATGGAAATAAGAGAACTTGTCAAAGAAAAGAGAAGAGCCAGAAGGAGATGGCAACACACTAGGGATCCATCAAACAAAAATATTCTTAACAACAAAACTCAACAACTTAAACGAGAAATACAAAAACTTAGAGAAGAATCTATAAACAGCTACCTAGAAAATTTATCAGCTGATGAAGACAAGGATTTCTCCTTATGGAAGGCAACGAAAAAACTCAAAAGGCCAATCACCCAAATGCCACCCATCAAATTAAGGGATGGTACTTGGGCAAGAGATAATAAGGAAAAGGCTGAAGCATTTGCAGAACATCTAGCCGAAATTTTTCAGCCAAATGATATCCAGTCCAATGTCAATATGGAAGAGTCTGCGAATATCCAAGAGAATGAAATAGCACTAGTCACTCCTAAAGAAGTAGCGAACGAAATCAAAAACAATTTAAGCGCCAAAAAAGCCCCTGGGTTTGACCTTATAACAGGAGAAATTTTAAAACAACTACCAAAAAAAGGTATAGTTATGCTGACTTACTTAATTAATGCAGCACTTAGATTAAAACACGTCCCTAGCGTCTGGAAAGTGGCTGAAGTCATTATGCTACCAAAACCAGGCAAACCACCGAATGAAGCCAAATCTTACAGGCCCATATCACTACTACCAATTATTTCAAAATTATTTGAAAAGCTTTTCTTAAAACGACTTAAGATTATAATAGAGAACAGTAACCTAATCCCAAATCATCAATTTGGCTTTAGATGCAAGCACTCCACGATAGACCAAGTCCATCGAATAACAGACATCATAGAAAGGGCACTAGAAGAAAAGCTAATCTGCTCAACTATCTTCCTTGACGTAGCTCAAGCTTTTGATAAAGTTTGGCACAAAGGGCTAATTAACAAATTAAACAGAATGTTACCAAAACAATATGTAGAGTTGCTAACCTCCTACATTACAGATAGAGTGTTCAGAATTAAACAGGAGGATGAATACTCCAAACTGAAGGAAGTTAAAGCAGGTGTGCCTCAAGGAAGCGTCTTGGGACCCGTCCTTTATTTACTGTACACTTGTGATCTCCCACAAACAGAAAATGTAACTGTGGCTACATTCGCTGATGACACTGCTGTATTAGCAGTAGGAACAGACCTAGATGCAGTAACCAGACAACTCCAACATGCTAGCGACCAGATTTACAATTGGACCACAGACTGGAAGATTAAGCTTAATGAGCAAAAATCTATTTGTGTCAACTTTACCAACAAAAGAATAGGCAATCATCAACCAATTAACATAAATGGTATCATAGTTCCCTATGCAAATACTGCCAAATACCTGGGGATGACCTTAGATGCGAAACTAAGATGGAAGGAACATATCAGAACTAAACGCACTGAACTAGGGCTCAAATATAGACAGTTGTATTGGCTCCTGGGACGAAAATCTAAGCTGTCAATACACTGTAAAATCATGATATACAACCAGATTTTAAAACCAGTCTGGGTTTATGGCATCCAGTTATGGGGCTGTGCCAAGGAGAGCCACATCAAACGCATCCAAACCTTCCAAAATAAAGTATTACGGAACATAGTTAGTGCACCGTGGTACATACGAAATAGTGACCTACATCGCGATCTTAGTATCCCGTATGTCGCTAGTGAAATTAGAAGATTTGCCATCAAGCACGAGTCTCGACTCCATCAGCACGTTAACGTCGAAGCCATTAGGCTTCTTGACAACCAGGACCTAGTTAGAAGGCTGAAGAGGACCAAGCCCTTTGAACTAGTATAGACTTTTGAAAACATAGTACAGTGCGCAAGTGTGTGAGTGCTAAGTGCCATGGCCATGAGTCACAACAGATAAACCTTTAGGACTCCATTGGGTGAACTTTAGTATATAAGGATTTTAGTTTTTAAGAATTTAGAGAAAAATTAATGGTTGGTCTTGCAGACCAGTTTTAATAACAGTAAACGCCGCAGGCTTTATCAATAAAAAAAAAAAAATTCTAGAGTTCCTAAAACAAAGATGATGTTTTACGTGCCAAAACATGAGTGATTTCAAAAAATGACATAGCTCATTTGATACACAACAAAGGCCATTATTTCCGCATTTGTGACAAAACTTTAAAATTGCAGTTTCCAAATGTATTAACATTATTAGGAAAAGAATATGGATACTTGCTGACTATTGTTAGCACTTGGAAACCCTCGATTCTAACTTTAATGAACAATTTGAAAATGTTCTTAAAATGTACATACCCGATCGGGTTTAGGATTAATTTTAAGTACAAACACAAAAGAATCTAAAAAAATTAACATAAGAGTAACAAATGAGTAACTAGTATTTGAATTTAAAGACGGCTATCAGTTCTCGTTGCAAAACCAGATACCTAAACTCTATGTTGGATAATGGATTATAGTTCTGTTCAAAAGTTTTTACCATCATTCCCGTCATTATATTTAGTGGAACGTGGGTTCAGTGTAGTTACAAATCTGTTAACTAAAAAGAACGAAATGGCCAGTAAATCGCAGTAATTAAAAAATATTGCTGACGAGAATAGAGCCAAACATCAATAAAGTGATAGCAGCGCAGCAGGTTTATTTATTTTAATATTATTTTCGTTCAACAGGCGAATGTGTTGTATGGTTGATTTTAATTAATAATAATTTTATAATTTCAAGCTTGAAAGCGTTAATCAAAAAAACCCACAACCTTCTAGATGTGCTGCGCGAGACAAAGATAGTTGTCTCTGTCTCGCGCAGCACATCGAGAAGCTTATGGTAAAAGCATAAAGAACGAAAATTTTTCACTAAAGGTAGATCTCCACGGGGCGCCGTATATAGGCATTTTTTTAAAGGGGGCGAAAGATACAGTAAGTTTGAGAACCTCTGTTCTAAATAAATACATATGTATAATACAAACATTTTTTACCAATAAGTTTCAGTCATTTAAAGATTATAGTACTTTGCTTTCACTCATTCTTTTGACATTTTTGTTGATTGAGGATTCAACACCATTTTTGGGTATTCCAGGCCAAGCAGCCTTGCACCATAGAATAATGCTTAATGCTTTATAAAAGCAGTCATGTTTACGACTGTGCAACTTAAGAAGTCAGTAGCTTTAAAAATAACAATACTGTATTACCATCATGCGACACAACGGGTGCATATTATGTATGTATATAGGTAATAAGAATAAAATAAAAAAATATCCTTACTCTTTTGGTGTAGCACTGTAAGGACTGATCTGCAGTTGCAATTACAATAAAATTATCTCCTGGTATTAAACCAATATCCACTATATCTGAAGTCAGTTGTATAATGGATTTTCCTTCCAACCAACCTTTTCTAAGAAGGCAGATATGACCTTCTCTGGTAGCAATGATGATTCTAAATTCAATATCGTAAAGTCCAGAACATTTTATTATAAAGGGTGTTGCCTTTATGTTACTTGCATTGCCCTAAAAGAACTTGTTTTACTATAAAAATTCTCCCAGAGCTCACCACGGAGATGTACCGTAAAATGGGGTGAATAGGGTCTCTAGGGTAAATAGGATCGAAAGTGCGTTCGTTACGTAAATCCAGTTTAAAAATTAAATGTACGAACGGTGCCGATTTTCGAACATGACTTTTACATGTTCACACTTGCCAGCACCGGACGTGATATTTATATGTACTGTTAAACAACATATAGCGACGTGTTAGCCACGATAATATACGTAATATTTAGCGGCAAGTTATCCAGTAAACGTGTTAGCGGCAGTTATCCAGTAAACGTGTCCCGTCTTTTTGTTAAAATTAACGAACTAAGATTTTTGTGTTTGTGTGTCCTAGCAACCAAGTTATATAATTAGTGCTTTATTATGTTAACTGGTGTTTGTTTTAAGCCGAATTTTTTTAGAGCCAAAATTTTAGATAGTTTACTGGCCATTACTGTATTGTAGCACACTTGTTTCGTAATATACCTATGTAGGTACGTGTAGAAACCAATTTGTACTTTATTTGCCTGTTCAACCTATTTTTACAATAATATTTTTGGCTTTTTTACCAGACAATAAGATAAACACAAATATTTTATGTAAAGTTTAATAAATAATTTTTGATACCTATGTTTGCAAAAAAGCTAAAAATTACCTTGTTAAAACAGTTTAGCTGACCCTTTTCACCCCAGTAGCGGTTTAATCGTTTAATTGGTGACCCTACTGACACCGACTTTGGGGTAAATAAGGTCAGGACATAAAAAATATATACATATATGCTGATTCCTACTGAATTTCTTAAAACTTATATAGTAGTTCTATTCTGCAAGTAGGGACTCATAATAGTAACCTATGTCCAAATTCTTTGGACAACGGCTGCAAACTTATCGAGGTTCAAAGTTGACAATTGACCCTATTCACCCCATTTTACGGTATTTTGCTAGAAATCGGAATTTTTTTTTGTAAATTAATATTTTTCGATTTATTGATAATAATCGACATACCGCCAAGAGCCCTTTTACGGTCTGTACTAGACTCAAAGAAAGTAAATCTTAAGTTTACGTGAAAATACTGCGTACAGTTTTTCATCAACCCAAAATAAGATTTGTGCATTCGACGCGCCTTAACTAACTGTATTACCAAGATGACACTAATAAGTTGAGCAAAACGCACGATGCTTGCGTATATAGCGACACGAGCGTCGAGAGCAAAACTTAGATATATTTTAATGTTTGGTGAAAAAGTGTGTAGTGTTACTATGCCAAAAATTCCAGAATCCTAACATAGTTTACGTGTAAATCGTAATGTAAAATGGAATGCTTAATTTAATACTATTGACACTGAAAAGTTAAAATTGGAAATTTAACTTTTTTACACTCTGAACATTCGTAAAATGAAAATATTTTAGCACATTACAGCAAAACCAATGATGGTGGTGAGTGACGAAATGGGGTAATTTAAAAAAATGCTTGTTTTCAAGATTTTTCGTAGACAAAGATTTATATTTTTTTCTGGTTTTGGAACTTACGTTCTCTTTCCATATTTCATTACTAAATAGAAAACTATAGTTCGAGCTGGCAACTACGGTTTAAGTTTGGAATTTGTAAGGATGGAAATATTTAAAAAAAGAGAAAACATGTTCATTCAACAATTTATTGAAAGTATCAAGACCACGTTAAAAAAAGGTTGTTATAAAATAGTAAATAATATAATGTAAATACCTATTTATTTATTTTATAATTTAATGTAAATATCTATTTATTTATCATAATTGTACTTAAATACGAGTATGCCCAATAAATCAATGACATCTATTTCGTCAGTACAATGGATAATAAAATTTAAACAAATAGGCAGCTGAAATCTAACTAAATCACAGAATAAAACATACAACGATAAGTACATCATCCTTAGTTTAAAAACTAGAATCTTATGTAATGTATCGTTAGAAGTCTAAAAGCACCAAATACCCACCTCTTAATGAGGTCTAACGTGACGTGGAAACTGGTTAAATCACACTTTCTTACAAAGGACGCTAAGAATGACGATGACGTCACCCGTACGGAGCAGACAAAGAATGAACTTTGGCTGCTAATCCTCCCCTGGTCAATTGTTCAGAATTTATCAGGGACGAGCCCGTTCTATGGTTAGCATGCTATACTTCTTTAGCTGCGTTATGTCAACAAAGAGAGCACGCTGTCGACTGGAATGGGTTCATCACCGATGAATTCGGCAAAAACGTCTATTTGTATACTGCGCACGCGTTCCTGTAACATAGATTTCGCCCATAGTGGAGTTAAAATGTTGTGCGCAACCTATGTTTTTATGAATGAAATTTAAATATCAGCAGTCCATTTTAATTTTGACGTCAAGGGTTAACGAAATGACGTTTTAATTTCGACGTCATTGTGTTAACGTTAGGCGAATTTTGTGTTTTGAAGCGTAGTTTTAAATTTTCAATCGTGAGTTTTTGCCTTTTAAAAAAAGGAAATATGAACGAAAGTGATTGGAAAGAATTTGTTCAATCGTCACCAGCCGAAATCAGCTGCTAACGCAGGCACGCTGAATTGACTTATTTTATGTTAATTTAAACATTTTGTGTGACCCATTGTAATCGCTTGACTTGGAAAATAGCGTACCATTGGACTATTGAGATCACTTACCAAAATACGCTAATAGTTTAGGTCGGAGGGGATTTGTAAAAAGGTCTACAATTTATCACTTGAATTCCGAGGACTGTTCGCAATAAAAGGTCAACATTTTTTCCTTGAGGTTGAAATTCATACCTTCACATAGTGGGAAATTTTGTTCTGCTCCTGCCCTCCTTACATAGTGTGCTTTTGGTAAGCCCCAGCACATTATTTTTGTTTCGGCAATATTATTATTTGGTAAACATAAGATAGTTTCTACACATATCTGTGTATTTAAATTCGAACCGAACCCATAATCTGATACATATTCAAAATATTCGCCATTTTATCAAGAATAAAGTTGCAAGAAACACTAACCGTGCCATTCTTACCTGAAAAAGAATTGAAAAGTTCTGCGGATCTAAAACGTAAATATTTCCAAATTCTGTCCCAATAATTGGACACGAGATGCCATATTTGTCAGTGGACATTTTTTCCATGGTTGCCATACAGGTTATTGTATTTTCTTTCGTAGGCAGATCATTCATATATTGCTTTAAAAATTCCTCTACTTTATTAGATGAAACTATATTAAGAATCTGTTGGCTCCTAAAATATATGGTTAAATAGATAAAATAATAACTATCAGGTACTTTATAGATTGTGTAAATATGAATTAGCTAATATGGATGTACAATGTACAGAGATGACTGGGAGTTTTTGCTTCCGTTTAGCGCGAAACTTTAAACACAAAAATCTCGGCACTAGCTGACCCCAAATAAAAAAATTTTAGCTCGCTGGGCAGCAGAGCCTTTGTTCTGTAAAATGATAAACATGATTCCAATATTTTATGTGTGGGTCTCGAGATTTTTGGGTTTTAAAAAACAGGTTATTTGTTAGCTAAAAGTCGCCACTATTTAGTGTCTCGCCTACTAAGAAAATAGTAGTTTTGATATTTTAAGCCGATTCGTTTCACGTAGGTATGTAATTCTTTTGTGAAGCTGTTATTAAAAATTTCAAGTATTAAAACTGATCTATAATTATGCTGCATCAACTGTCAAAATGATTACTAATACGACCCCATTTCAAATTTGCTTAAATGGCAACAATCTTTCCTAAATCACACCATTGAATTGCATTTTTCGGTATGATACAAAAATATATAGAACTAAAGAGGTACTTATATTCAACCATCTCCGAGATACGGGACTTCAAAACATAAATATCACTGACAATTTAAACTTTAAAGTATATATGCAAATATCATGCATATCTAAAGTTTCAATTTTCAATGGATGTACCTACACCTGTGGCCAAAAAAATCGTACATCTAATTCACAGCCTAAGTGTCAGTTTCCTACGAAGGTCTATTAAGAAACATTTAGACCGTAAATTAGATATACGATTTTATTGACTACGACGGTACAGTACTGTACGTCCAGGCTAACTAATCATAATTGTATCCCCTACTATAACTACTACCATCAACAATATAACAATCTGTTTGTGCTACATACATCATCATTTACAAAATTCCTGGTGTGTTTTGTGTATATTATGTAGTTTTAAATAAGATTTAATACAAGATACAGGTGAACGTATATGTTTACTATGACATCTACCTTGGACTTAAACTTGCATATGGTATTCCTTTTAAATCTGTAACTAACTTTTCTGCATTAACATATTTCTCTTCTATAATTGTTATCCATATATCAGATTCAGCTTGTGTCAATGGGCATAGAGGTAACCGAAATTTATAAAATGGTTTAAGATTTTTATATATAAATAGTTCCGATCCACAAGCAACTGCAGCGACTAAAACAAAGATTTCAGAAAAATGATAAAACTCTATATATTGCAGTAGAAAAACACAAATTTTTAAAGGCTTTCTTTATACGTTGTTGTTCTGAAAAATACCACTTAGTTCGGGCCAATATCCGAAATACCAAAATCGGGAATATACCACAAAGTCATTTTGTTATTAACGTCTCTCTGGCATAGGTATATTTTAAAGTTGCAATAACTTGCAACTTTGCAACTCATAAATCGTTTAAAGAAGTCGTTAGAAAACTAAAAATATTATTTTGAAGAAAATACTGCAAACAATTTGTTTTTACTTTTCAAGATAATTTATATTAATTTATATACATATATATATATATATATATATATATATATATATATATATATATATATATATATATATATATATATATATATATATATATATATATGTATATATATATATAACTGGGTTTTCCAGTTATTTAACTTTGTTCCTTTGTTCTTTATATGCGTTACATTTAACATCTGTTTTTCCTGTAGATATCGTTTCCATTTCTGTTTTTTCCTTTTTTATCTCTTCAGTACACCAAGAAGTTTGTTTTCTTTTACTATGTAATTTTACTGTGCCACATATATTTTTTGCTGTTTCGAGTGTTGTCTTCTTGAAAAATTTCCAGGCTTCTTCAAAAGATGTATTTACTTTTGGTTTTTTAAATATTTCTTCTCTTTTGAAATGGAACTTTGCTGCTATGTATTTCGACTTCATTTAATTTATAAAGTCTTATTTTTTCTTTGGTGGATCTATTAATAGGCAGTTCTTTTTCCATTTCTTCATTTGTCCCAAGTTCTTGGCCGATCGAAGTTTTTGCTATTACAAGGTAGTGGTCGCTGTTGATTTCTGGTCCTCTTCTAACTCTCACGTCTTGTATCTTTTTCCTGAATTTACTATTTATTATTATGTAGTCAATTATCGATTTTTCGTTTCCACTTATAACTTCTCTAGTGTACTTGTGGCAATCTTTATCTGGAAAGAATGAGTTCTTTACAAATAAGTCGTTCTGTGTGCAAAAATCAATTATTCTTTTTTCATTTGCATTTCTCGCATGTTCCCCATACGAACCAATTACTATTTCCATTTCGTTTTTCCTTCGCCCTACTCACCCATTTAGATCACCCAACGGAAGGGAAAAATAATTATTATTTTTCCCCTTGAATTTTCCACTACAGTTGTTACTTCTTCCCAAAATTTGTCTTTTATGGCTGCTCTTTCATTTTCATTTGGTCCATATAGTACAATTTTGCCAAACCAAATAAAATCTGAGAAATAGAAATTCTTAGGATTTAAATGATATAAAAAGCTAGACAAAGGCCTGCCGCTAATACCAGAATTGCTCGCTACCACACAGCAAAACACTCACATTTCATGCAAATTTCTTAGTGATACAGTCCCTATACAATTCAAACAGCACCTGCATGTCTGGTAAAGGGACACCTGCCGCGACGATGCGTTTTATCTCTTTTCCGCTAAGGGTAATATTATATTATCGCATGTAGTGGGCGGAGTCATTTCCAGTTAATTGAGACATCACGTCTAAACAGATGCTTTTTTAAAATATGATTTATTTAAAACAGTTACAGCCAGATTCTCCAATGCTAGTCCGGTCTAATTTGACAACCAACAGTTTTAAACTGACAAGTATAAGAGCAAGACAACTAAGTTTTATAGTATGTATTTATTTCTGAGCTTTTTCGCAAATTTATAAAGAAAAGGGCAAGTTTAGTACGTACTTTCAACAATAATAAAAACTTAATTCATTACAGCAACTCGTTTCAAGATGAAGATCCTTTGGAAACCAAGCAAATCGCTGAAATAGCAGAATAATTCACAAGTTTTTAATGACGACTTATTAACAATGACAGAACAAAAACATGTCAAAACATAACTGACCAACTATAAGATCTTAATTTAAACCAGTACTAAGTTTAAACTTTCTTAGTGAATCTGAAGGTTAAGTTTTAAGTTTTTACCAGTGAAGTGCGTAGTATTATAAGTGTTTTTGTTTTTAGATACGTGGTTTATGTGCATGTACCTACATTTTTATTATAATAATGGCTTTTTGGCGACCTTTTGAGGTAGATGAAAGCGAATTACTACATGTTCGTTTCTACTACGCGAATTACTGCACGTTCGTAACTTCGGTACCGACCACGAGTCCAAACATGTCCGGAGTTTAATAAAGATTTACATGTTCAAAGTCAACGAATAATTCTAAATATTTACCCAACCCAACCTAAACAAGAAGAGATAAATTCTCGGTCGCGTTTAAGGCTAGGCTACGCACCCAAAACGCTCGTAAAGCCGTCAACCCGGGTTGTGGAGGGCTAGGTAAGGGTTGCTAGCCAAAATAGCCATAGTTCGCCCATTACCAAAGCAGCATTGTCCTCGAACTGGAGGCGGTGTGTCGGCTGCGGTGGGATTAAAAAATTCTTGTTGTATAATAAATCGTTGTCAAAAAATTCTTTGCGCGACAATTCAGTCAAATCCGTTGACAAGATAAATTTCGTGTCTTCACTAAGAACGGAACTTGGAAAGCTAACAAAAAATAAATATTGCAGTTAAAGGACCCATACAGACCTTGCAAGATAAAATTCAACTTATAATTGGAATAGATTAACTTCGTCGCACAACTCAGCGATTTGGCCGAACGGCTGGCCCTTGCTACGTGCATCTTGATAGCGGACAACACTAGCGTCTACGGATCCCACACTAAAAATTTTGCTTTCAGGTTTTTAGCTTTACTATCGCGCTGGTGCATCTAAGTTGCATACGTTTCTGTTTTGGTTTGGTTAGGTACAATTATTGCATAGTGAAAAAACATTGTAAAAGCTAGAGCTATTATTTATTTATTTAAAGGTACTTTTCATGAAATATGTAAATGTTGTTGTCTAACTGTGGTAGCAGGTTGTCTAGTTGTTTATTTAATTAATTATTAAACCAACTGTAGTTGTAGCAGATATTTTGAAGTATAATCTGTATGATATTAAAATGTTTTAGGGAATCATTACATTATACAAGGCCGTCCCTATCGGCGTGCAGCGTGTGCCCCGCACAAAAGCAGCAATGGATAGGGGCGGTAAAATCAGTTAATAAGGAATTTTTTTAACTTTAGAATAATAGTTTATTATGCAATGAGCACTTAATGTTAGCTATTAATATTGAATTGAAATATCCACCCAACATTATTACGTCAATTTTATTGTCAGCTTCTTATTTTTCTTAATGCCAATGTCATAATCAGAGCTAGGCAAACTACTTGAAAAAAGTAGTGGAGTATTACTACTAACTACTTTATCAAAAAAGTAGTTTAACTACTTGGTAGTTAAACTACTTCTTCAAAAAAGTAGTTAGAATACTAACTTACTAAGTAGTTAGACTACTAACTACCTACTAAGTAGTTAGAAGTTCAATATTTAACTACAAACCAAACCAGACATGTACCGTTGTGGCTCAAAAAACCAGTGCCGTAGCTGTACTTACAAAAATGATTAAAAAAAGGACTTGAACCTATAACAAATAAAAAAATTTAAAATAAAATATATTTTTTTATTATTTAAACTTTATTGTAAAGTTAACTGCCCACTGACTTAAATTTGAACATCAATTATTAACACAGTTTCTTTTTGGTACAAAAATACAAAACTAAATCATATTAGGTAAAAGGAATACGAGGTATGTAAAAATCAAAAATTTAGATTTTTTGAAAACTTTTAAAACCTGAAAATTCTATATTAGGTTTGCTTATCGCTTACTGGACTGGAAACGTCAGACGAGAAATTTCCGAGAACTTGTTCTAACGAGATTTTTGGCACGCGTCAACGTACACGTCATGTAATGACGTAATATAGAGGGATGTAGTTAAATATTTTTAAAAGTAGTTAAATTACACCAAAATAGTTAAAATATCTTAAGTAGTTAGCACTGAGTCGTTAACTACTTTTTGCGAATATTTTATGCAGACTTAAAATAATCGAGTATAACTACTAGGAGAAAAAAGTAGTAAGAATACGACTACTTTTACAGAAAAAGTAGTTAACTACTGCCTAGCTGTGGTCATAATAAGGAGATTTAGACATTTTATTATTTTTTAATTCTTTTAAGTCCAAAATTCGGTCTACTATAGTATTAACAGTTTATATATCTAGGTCGTAATGGAGGCATTTACTGTAGTAAACTAAAGATTTTTTAAAATAGAACATTGGAAAAATTTATATACTAGTTTTATTTCTTTTTTTTCTTATTATAAAACAGCAATACTAAATTGTCAAACAGTTTGTGACTTCAAATGTCCAGACTGCGATGTAAAGCAAAAAATACATATTACATTATCTACTTTTTTAAATGCCCTTGTATTACAAAACTAGTAATTTTCAACGCTCGCCCGTATAATGTGACAACGAAAACGCCAAAACAGAAGCGTATGCAACCACAGATCCACAAAGCAAAATTTTTAGTGTGGGATCTGTAGACGCTTGTGCGGACAACCATCGTCCTCCCGCCTTAGCAGCGACACTTACGTCCAGTGGTGCCGCGGTTGTTGTCTACAGGAAATCTAAACTCCGTCAAAAATTTACCTCCCCGTGGTCCTTGCTGGGCAATAGCAATTTATCTCCAGAGTATATTGTTATTGGCAAAATGAGCAAAACTTTTATTTTTTAATGAATATTATTATATATTATATCTATTATTAACAATTAATTTGAATGCTTGTATTAACATTTGCAGATACATCATTCATTCCCCAAAATAGGATATATGCTACTTTTTATCCTAGGTATAGCATACAGAAATATGATGAAATCTAGCAACTAATTAATATTGTGGTATATTGTATGAAAATAGTGACTTACCTACATTACAGCGATATAAAGCTGTTTTTCAGCAGCCGCGGGGAAACCGCTGTTCAAACTAGGAATTAATAGATATAAAATGTATACTACAAAACGATCATAACAATAACAACGTATTTATGCCATTAATTTAAAGTCTTAATTATATATCGGTCGACGGTATGCCCATGAATACAATTATTTCTGTGGTTAAACATCGTTTTTGCAGATTGAGTTAGGTTTTGATATACTTATAAATAATATTTGGTTAAAAAGTTAAAACTTTTTATTGTGTCCCATCTTAAATTGGCTAGAATATTTTGGGACGCCTATGGCTAGACCTTATCGGCACTGTTGCGTCGAAGGTATCCGCTGCGTTACTTTTTTTGCGGTTTCACTTACTATTGGAAGAACTATACCAGTAGGTTTATTTTGTCTATTTTCCGTAACTACATTTCAATTTTTAGTGTTCTTTCCGATCTATATTCCCATTTCGTTACGAATTTCATTACATCCTTGTTAATTATACGTGTGTTTCTTGAAATTCATACATGAATTTTTTTTTTTACCATTTATTCCTCGAATATTACATGTTCCCAATTTCCAGCAAATAAACTTTTTGTTTGCACTTCTTTTAATGTTTTTACTATTCGTACCCTTTTCCATCGCACGGTCCGTCATTTGATTTTTCTTTCTCCCCTTACATAATTTATTCCAATTTCAAATGCCGCCATTTTCCCGCGCCGTCATATGACATAAGTAATTAAATACAATCTTTTTATGTTATGTAGTCTGTAATATACCAATATTCAAAATGACAAAACAAACTCTTTTTTCATGTACCAACAGCCGAAATCAGAAGAAAGTATAGCAGAGAAAAATAAGACAGAGAGAATAATATCCGCACCGATTTCATTCATAAATACGATTTGCTTTCGATGACCTCCAATCCGACGCGACGCGACGTTCAAATCACACCAAATTAAATTTTTTTATGTGCTGTGGTTCAAATAAGCTGCCGCGGGCGTGCACTGCAGATTTTGGGTTATTATAAAGCACAGTGAGAGTGAGTATTGAGACGCGCCGCAGAAAGCTCTCTCTGCTTGCCGTGTTCCTACCGCACTGACTAATGTCGGGGTGTATTGTGAGAATTCTACGCGCCAATCTCGGGGTGTTGCCGTTTGAACCGAGGTTTGAAGGCGATAGTGTGGTCGAGCTGGCGGGAAGAAGAGATATTATTCCCTAGTACAACCAAACTCAAGTAAGCATACTCTGCTATACAGTTATTTTTATGGTAAAATAAATCCCATCGAAAGATTGAAAATAAATGTTAATGTTATGATTTACCACTGTCAAAGTATAAAGTAACATAAATGAAAAGAACTAAGTTACTTGAGCTTATTGGCATATATCAGTTAATATATCTTGAGGCTTTGACTTCATTAATTTATGCAGTTGGTAAAGTCAGGATTTGTAAAAAATAAGCAGTCATAATAAATGCATCAACTGTCGGCCACAAGGAAAATAGAAACACTAAGAACAGGTGTGTTAGTCGGCAAATTATCCGATTGGCCCTGTGGTCATTGTTGAACAGTCTTTTTAATCAAATGTAATGTTTCTTTTCCACGAAACCTTCTAATCTTTGGAAAATAATGAATAAAATAAATTAACACTCGAATTTATAGTACACCAGCCTTAATAGCATTTTTATTCACATAATATGTGAAGTCACAACCAACAAGATTATATTTTTCAAGTTTTAAATTTCGTGAAAATTTTTATTAAAAAGTCATTTTATATCTGACGGCAACCTAAAATAAATGGATAAAAGCAACAGTCATAAAATATGTAATTTATGTAGAGTGTAGAGAATACAAAAAAATATTTTTATTTCGGATATATTTATGTATATTGCCTATTATTCTTTTACATTGCTAAATATTTCTAAAGAAAGAGTAAGATATTACATTACCCACAAGGTCCCACCCCGATGCTATTTCTAAACTAAAAATTTACCAAAGCAGTGGATATGACCTTACCAGGTATGCGAGGCTCGAGTTGATCTACATAAAAACTTATTACAGAATTTGGAATGTTTTGCAGTGCTTGGTCAGATATTAAAAGAGTTCCTTTATAAATCTTAAGTCGAGATTTGGTGTCTTTATCCATTTTTAAATCTGTAATGACCAAGTGATAATCTCCATTTCCTGTTACATCGGCCAAAACAGCATTTCGAGGTAAAGTTCTTAATCCTGCACTGCGATCTGTGTGGGCTTCCAGCCATCTTGACACGTTCAGATCACTATAAAATGCATAATAATTCATTAACACTCGTTTATTGCATGCCAATGCATGCATAAAGAATATTGAAATAATCCACAAAATAGTTAAGGTTTTTCATTAAAGAGTACAAATAATAATAATTTATACTGTCTCTTAGGCTCACAATAGTTACAGTTACAGTTGACAGGTTGGTTATCGATTAAAATTAATTTGTTGGTAGTTTGGATCACAAACCATATGTAACCATTTAAAAGTTGTCTAGAGTCAAATGCTACAGAAAACCTACTTTATTCTGTAGATTTTAATGGAACCAATGAAAATACTGCCACTAAAGGAAATTTAATATACCTAAATGAAGCCTGGTTTGCTCTACAATGCGCCAAGGCGACAAAAAGAGCTCCTAACTTTTACATTAATTAACATATGTAATCGCCAAAAAGGAAGTCATGTATGACCCTGTATATTTTTTCGAATAGAAATAAATTTGAGCTAATTTTAACCATTGACTTTTTCAGGATTTTTGGCTGGCGACAACTACTGGAAATAATACATTTTATCACTCATGATCACTCTTTTAGTGATTCTCGTAGCCATTATAAAAATGTTTTTTTTTTAATTATAAAAGAAATATCTGTTTATAATGTCTGATATCAGATGAGTACAAATGAACTCAAACATTCGGGGCAGAAAGCTGAAGCCTTTGGCGGCAGGTTTCATCAGGGGTCAACAAATATCTGCTCACATTACCTATTCAATTTTCATAGATAACAAGTACGATGGGTACGGTTGTAGTTTCCAGATTTTGTAGATTAGTTATGGCCTCGGTTGCGCTAGATTCATATTTTTTGTTGTTTTAACAACAATAAAATTTAGCTTGACCTTATGGCGCCTGTGTTAAAGGCACAAAGGACAGCTAAATATTTAAAATTATTCTATAAAATTAAACCGAGATTACTTCACCAGACGAAAGGAACGTCTGATCATATGTTTTTGACCCGAAAGATTATAAACATTCCTATATTATGCTTGCCCCGCTCTAATAATAAAAGAGATAGTAGGTGTTCATGTAAACTATTAAATTGCTCGCACTATTTTTTAAGATCGATATTTTCTTTGCTTGACGACTATTTGCATAGAATGTTGCCTATGAACACCGTACACAAGAACGTAACATAAGAACGAATACTAGGTATCAGTATTTTATTTTTACATCAAACGCTTAAAACAGTAGAATTCTTGTTTATTAAGGAAAAGGCACTTTTTCATGAAGTCGTTAAACTAAAATAAGCAAAACTTGTGACTATGTCTATCGTGCATAAAAATATATTTTACATACCCTCTACTCATTGAATCAATAAGGTTTTAGAATAATACTGTAAGTACATAATATTGCTTATGTTTGTAATTATGTCGTAAACAGACGCTTAGCAACCAATATGACACGAAAAACGCCAAAGGTAGCGTCGCGTCGCGTCGGCCCGGCGCAGAGTGTAACGGATTTGATATTTCGTGGACATAGGGCAAAACAGCGACTGTCGAATTTTAATTTGTTTGTCTCTAGATTATTCGTGTAATGTCTTGAGTTTAGTCATTTACCAGTTTTTTTTTCAAATGTATCTCCGTAAAGTACTTCCTTTTTAAGCAGAAACTTAACTTTTCTGAGAGCAATAAAGCTTATGCGAAAATAAGTGAAACTTTAAAAAAATCATAATATGTGTTCTATAAAAAAATTGAAAGCAATTTTTGTTGTAGTTATAGTATGCTAACTACTCTTTATATTTCCAAGTTTAAGTGGAAATGTTTGCAACGTTTACTTACATATGGAATTTTAAAGAACTGTGGTTCTAGTGGAAGAAAAGACAAAGTTTGGGGTGACTTTTAAAAAAATGTCTAAATATCCAAAAATCTCATCCGACCTTATCCGATTATTGATTTTTTTTTATTTTTCTTTAGTAATGTCGCACATGCAGGAATTCAAAGTTGCTTTTTAATGCCGATTTGAAGATTTTCCAGGTATGTTATTAATAGAGCCTATGAAAGCCAGAGTGGTCTAAGTCAGTTTTTTCGGAATGTTTCTTGACACTATCGTATTGTTTACATAGTAATTTATCTCTGGACAAAATATGAAATCTCTATCTTCAGTACAACACTAACAGATATCGCTACTAACACGGATGTAAAGCGCATCCACATAATATACCGATGAAATCCATAGTGGTCCAAGTCTGACTAGACCATTATGCCTGTAAACATTTTGTCTCGACTGTTAAATGCTGCTTTGTTTAAATCCTAAAAAAATTACTATTAGGGATTTTGACACTAAACCATATGAAGAAAGTGAGAGTGAATATGAGCCATCAGCATCTACTGAATCTGATTCTACAAGTTCAGGTAAATAAAACGTAAAAAAATAATTTTTTAAAATAAGAACCTAATTTTGTATTTTGGATTAATCAAAAGTTAAAATACTTGCTTCGGATTTAAAATTGTTTAAATTTATCGATAAGAAGCAGCCATATAAATTTTTTTTATAAAGAACCCCCCAACGAAGATATTTCGTTCAAAGAAATGGATTTGGCTCCAAAGAATAAAAAGGGTAGACTGAAGGATTTCAAGAATATTGGCCTGCCCCTTCTTTATGAATCTAGCCTCCCGGTTAGTGCGAGCAAAAAAATCACGAAAGAAAATTTCAGTTTATACCACCCGTCTACCAAGACTATTTTCGATCATTAAAAGTTGATAGAGAAAATAGCAATGTTCCAGAAGATATAGGTCACCCAGAAGACTATTATAATCTATGTGTTTGATTATTTAAGTATAAAACAATAAATAATTAAAGTTGAGAAGATATTTTCTACGAAATTCGTTAACACACAGACAATGAAACCCATAGTGGTCTAAGTCTCAAGTTTCAAAAAAATAGGGACAAGAACCATTTTTTCTAAATACCAAATATCACAAAATTTAAGTTTAGCTTTTCCCAAGAAAAATCTCCTAAACCCATTCGCTATTTGTTTTCGACATTTGTTGATCCTCATTTAACTTTGAGCTTTAATATCTCAAAAATACTTTTTTTTTTGACTTAGGCCACTCTGGTTTTCATAGGCTCAATTATATTAAATTTTCTAAGAGGTTACAAGTAAATTTTAACTAATTTAATTTTTATACGAAAAGTGTCTAGAATAATATTAAATAAAATATTCATGAATATAAGTGGGTACCTACCTACATAGTTTTAAAAATACGTTATTACACCCAGTTTTAAATTGTTTTTTATTAAATATTATATTATTCTAAGAAGTAGATAATAAGTTAACCCATTAAGTAGGCTTTGTAATTTAATTAAGGAAGCCACTAATGGTGAAAACAAAGTAATAAAAGAGCAAAGAAAATAGAAAATACAAAATGATTTTCGAAATGAACTTGGGATACTACTTAATAGACGTTGTGAAACAGAGTGGGGGCACTACAAACACCGGCAATACTGCAATACTTCGACATTACGAAAAATCAGCGGCAATCACTGATTGAACAAAAATTTAATTAAAAAATTTGCTGTAATTCTTTAAACGCTTTCTTCGGGTCAAAACTTAAATGTTGATACTTTTCGAGAATATTTGACAAATACTGCAAAGCTGTATGTGTCATTATATAGTTGGTACTATATGCCATCAAGTGTTCATATGTTATTAATATGTATATGGGGCAGAAATTTGCGAGAACATTTATTATATTCCTATTAGACAATTATCTGAAGAGGCATCAGAAGCTAGAAATAGAGAGTTTCGTAAATTCCAAGAATATTATGCGCGGGAGCAAGGACGGGCCGAGAATATTGAGGACATACAGTACAACTTGTAAATTTCTTCAAATCTGCCTATTTCCTTTATCAGACCGAAATAAACTGCAAAAAAAATTATCTGTTCTCAGAAACCGAAACATTTTTTAAAGAAACTTACGTTAAGGAAGACAATTATTCTGATACTTAGTATAAGGTACTACTTAGGTCTAAATTTAATACAGTGATAACGTACTCCAATATATGTTTTCATATGCCACAGTTTTTGCAAAACAGCGAAATAAAGTACCAATGTCCCCGAATTTACGATTTCGTTACACTCTGCGACGATACGCTGCGCTGCGGCATCAGAAAAAAGCGGCCTTTTCGGCAGCATTGAAAAATATAAATATTACGTTAATATGGATGATTTTTGATAATGAACTTTCAAGGGATTTAATCTGATTTTTTTCAGCCAACGAAAGCCCGAAAAATCATTTTTTTAAATGTCTTGCACGCTATTTGCCATTTTACACACATTGAAACACCAAAAAATGTCGCGAAACGAATATAAACGCAAATCGCCCACAACACGGCGGAATAAAACAGTGGACTGCTGGGCGCTGGGCTCACCGGCCGAGCGCCATTTCGCGTGCTAAAATCCTGTTTATGAAGTATCGAATTAATCCGAATAAAACCGAACGAACGCCAACGAAGTTGAATTCTGTGGCTCAAACAATAATTGTAGCATCGAAGCAACGGCGGAATCGAAAGAAACCCCAATTAGCGGATAAGCGCAAAACCTCTGTATTGCTTTTGAAATAAATGTAAAATCAGAACAAATATTCAGAATATTTTAATAAATAAATATTGTTTAACACAGTTTATTATTATTTTTCAGTATTGCCGGGAGAGACTCGCGCACCAGAGCCCTATGTACCGGCCGCACCTGCTGTTAACATTATACGAGTATACGACTGGTTTTATCTCGGATTATACTGGAAATACAGTGAACTTCGGATATAACGACCTCCGCATATAACGAACCACCGGTTATTACGAACAAAAATTGTGGTCCGGCCAAAACGCCATAAGAATGTATGTATTTTTTGTTCTTTATAACGAACCCGGCTATAACGAACTATCGGCTATAGCGAACCCTATTTTGATTAGTTTTTGCTTGTGGAAGTTCGGTTATAACGAACTGTCGAAATTTCACGTACGTATCACTTCCATATTCGTAAAGTAACGGCCGAGAATAGCAACCATAGAGAAGCGACAAAGACAATAGAAAATTTCACAGGGCATGTGCGACGATAATGTGGACTTCTGTCTATACCGCATCATTAGTGTGACGAAATATCTTTCTCCGTTCAATATTGTGGATACGTGTCTGCCCAAGGTCAGCAAAACTGGTTACCCTAAATATCAAAGGCACCGACACGTTTTGTCGCTTCTCTATGCTCTATGGTTGGTATTCTCGGATAACGGGTCGAGAAGCGACCTGTCAGGCGCCATTTCAATTTGTAGTTTAATTTCGGCAATAGGCGAGTGAATATTGTTCTAGCATGGAGCAGAGCGCTCCAAAATTCAGCAAGCGAAAGTTTATAAACACTTGCAGAAAAAGTTGACATAATTACAAAACTGCAAAATGGGGTTGTAAATGCCTAAATCTGTAGGGACTATCAGTTACAAAAGTCAAAGACTATTAATATTCGTAAATTTTAATAATAATAATTTTGACAACAAGAGTGTTGATTGAGTCTGGTGATTACTTACAAATTAAAATTGAAAAACATGTACTAGAAAAAAGAAAAAATTTCAAATTACTGATTTTGTATAAATTATACAAATATGTATCTTTAATAAGTACATAATTTAAAAATACTATTATGTATTGATTATAATAAACGACTCACAAAAAGTACCTATACATATGTATGTACATAGTACATATTTGTTTTATTGTCTGCACTTCGGATATAACGAACGCCCTGCTATAACGAACTGTTTAAAGATCCCCTTGGTGGTTCGTTATATCCGAAGTTGACTGTACTTCAATTCCCGGCAATAAAGACACTGGTGCGAGCATAGCCATCTCTTCTGTAAATATTTTATATTCATGCATGTTCTGCACTATGGAGCTTTTGTGTTGGTCAAGTTTTGATTTGAACTATAATATAATAAATTGGATTAGCGCCATTTTCTTTTAACAAATGAAGTTTTATTTTGTTGAATTTGTTCCATAATCTAGAGACCCTATAGACAGGGTTGAAAAAAACGTGTTTTTTTTTAAACTTAAAAACATGTTTTTTTGTTTAAAATTGTTCTTTTCTAAACTGTTCCTTTTTAACTTGTTAATGAAAAAGCATGTTTTAAACATGTTTAAAACCTGTTTTAAACATATCACAAATTAATTTAAGGTTTGGCTACCGTGATAGAGTGAATAGGATAAATTTGGTTTAGTTTTCTTTTTGTGTTTTGTTACGTTTACATGTAGGCACTTGTGTATGTTTTTACTTTTTATTTTGTTATTTGATTAGTAAGTACACTGTAGGTAGGTACACTATTTATTTTTAAATTTCTTAACTGTTGAAAAGACAATGTCTTAAACTTGTTTTTACTGTTTTTAGTGTTTTTACGTACTTTTTTTTAATATTAAGTCTTAACTATAAATGATTTTTGTTTGTTTATATTTTAATATTTATTTAACATATTTATGATTTTTAGTAAAGTCTGCCAAATTTTATTGTTGGATTCGGATTAGTACACTATAGGTACACTAATTTCTTAAAAAAAGTGCTTAACTGCTTAAAAGACATTGTCTTAATTGTGTTTTTAATGTTTTTGCATGCTTTTTTAATATTAAACGCTAATTTTATGAATGCTCCTTTTTGTTTTTATTTTAATATTCGTTTAGCGGATTTGTGATTTTTAGTAAAGTCTGTCAAATTAAACAACTTAAAAAAAACCATTGTTTAAAACTTGTTTTAAACAAATCTGTTTAAAACATCAATAAGTGTTTTAAACATGTTTAAAACAAATGTTTTAAACCTTTTGTTTTAAACATAACAACCCTGACACTAGGTATGAGTAAGCGAGAGAAGTGGGATGTTGATGTTCTAGGCTCTTATAGCTGATGGACAGTAAAGGGACGCATATGTACCGTGCTTCTTGTTGCTCGGTTAAAAACAGTCAAGGGGGGGGATGATAGCGGTAAGTTCTTCTGAGCAAAATCAGTGGAAATATCGGTAGAAAAGGAACAGATATAAAAGCGCGGCGATGAGCGAGGGAATAGAGTTGTGAGTACTGGGTCATTGATGAGTCCAATGGCTTTCTTTTGGATTGAGTCAAGGATAATAAGTATCGAAGGTGATGATGCTTCCCACATGTGGGAACAGTATTCTAGATTTGGTTTTATTTGGGAGACATGGAGACATAGGCGCCGACATAGGCGGTTCTAGTTTGGGGAGGTTAAGCCCCTGCTTTATATACAGGCGGATTGAGATTTGAGGGCTTAGCCCCCCCCCCCCCACACAAAGCCCCCACCTAGAACCGCCTATGGGCGCCGACTTCATGGGGGCATCGGGGCACGTGCACCAATTGGTGGCCTCTAATGGGTGCGGATCACCTCAAAGTATGCCGTGGAATCAATCACGCATATCTTGAATTATTATTACTCTTAAAAGGTAACATAGGTGAATGAAAAATAAAACTGTCAAGTTCTGAAATTTTTAATAATTACATTATTGTCATTATTGTCATTGTCATATAGAATTAAAAAATCATATAAGTACAACAAAGAACCTAAAAATTATAAATTTAAACTAAATGAGAGATGTGTCCACCTTCTACTTCCAAACATGTTCTCATTATTCTTTTTACAGCATCAAAATCATTGACGAGCACTTGGGTGGAGTTGTTAATCTCATGAAATTTATTTATAATTCTAGCCCGTAGGTCTTCTAAATTTTCACAAGGGGTTAACCGAGATTTTATTGTTTGGCCATAAAAGAAAATCGCACGGCGTGAGATCGCAGAACCGTGGTGGCCACCTAACTGGCATGTTATACAACTAATGACTCGTTCTTCGAAAAATTCTTCCAAAAAATTTAAATTATCAAGAGTTACATGAATTGGTAGCGTGCATATGTAGGTCACATTTCAAGATTGTATTGCAGGTTCCGTAGGATACATTGACTTGCTGGCTTAAACGCTGACTAGGGGTTTGTGGGCGTTCATTAACAATTTACCTCAATTATTCTACTTTTTGTGCAGTGCGAACTTTGGGTCTCCCACTGCCTTCCTTTCTATTTATACTTCCTGTTTCTCTAAACAAAGAAAGCCACAGATCTAGTCAGAACTTGCCCAAACTGGTCGAAATCCATGACTATGTGTGGAAATTCTGTTTGAAAATCCTGAATGACATCCCGTGTTAAATAAACCTACTGGCCATCAACCCTTCTACCATTTCTAAGGTAACTTTCGATCCTAAAAGCGTTTTGTTCTGCCGTGATTCCCATATTTAATTTTCTTAAACATAAAAACTTCAGAACTTGACAGTTCTATTTTTCATTCACATATACATTTTACTTATGTTACCTTTCAAGAGTAATACCAATAATAATTCAAGACATGCGTGATTGGTTCCACGGCATACTTTGAGGGCGTTTTTTTTAACTTCAAAATAAAAATATTTATTATGGAAAACTGATAACTGATAAGTTATTATTAGTATTATGATCTTGTGTTTAAAATAAGTTCTATTGATGATAAATTACTAATACGAGTACTACTATCCGATACTGCTATTATATGCTAGCCAACTAGGATATTATATTATTAGTTTTTTCTTTACCTCTTTTTGTGTTCCTTAAAGTAGGTCATTAAATAAAAAGAGTTTGGTTTTTTATTTTTTATTAAGTGGAGTAAGTTTTTTTTAAATCTTTTACCAAAAAAAATAATTTTACTGCTATTTTTGTTACCTAATGTATTGGGTCATGTGGCGATGCAACTAAGTTTTTGATTTCTGTAGTATTTTATTTGTTTTTACTAATTTTATTACTTACTGAAATCCTTTTTGTGCCCTTTCTTGTTAACTAAATTGTACTAATAATGTAGGTATTAGTATCTAATATGTAATAATATATTAATTTATTTATTTTTATTAGCAATAAAAAAGAAGGAATAAAAAAAGAATTTGTTTAAATTTAGTCATTATCTTAGTAAGGTAAGGTCACTGTACGCTGGTAAGGGGAATTGTATTATTAGTGTAGTGCCCATGCTCCTGCCTCCTACATCCATTGAAATTTTCAAAAGTCGGCGCCTATGCATGGAGAGTGTGTAAGTTTGAAGCGGAGGCGTATTTTCTGGTTTGGAAGAGAAAACCAAGCTTTTTAGCTGCTGATGTGTGTGTTCTGTAGGGCCTGGCAATTTATGTGGATAGGATAAGCGTTGCTAGTTTCTTTGCGTGACAGAGAGCAAGACTCTGTTTGCGTTAAACTGAACAAGGTTGTTGGCACTCCAGTCTACGATTAATTGGAGATCTTGAGAAAGGGATATATGTGAATAGATCTGCTTCTATTATCCAGCTCTCACTTTTTGTTTGGAAAAATGAATGTTGGAGTGAAGAGTACTATCATCAGCGTAACTGTGGATGGGATTGGTAGTTGAAGAAAGCAGCTCATTAATATGAAGAAGAAATAGGGTTGGTGCGAGGATTGAACCTTGGGGTACGCCAGCATTGATAAGATGTTAGATGAGTGATTGTCCACCACGACAGATATGCGCCGATTTCACAGAAAGCTACCGATCCAGGTACATAATTTGGGTGGAGCTTGTGTAGTTTATTGAGTAGTGCAGCATGCCATACTTTGTCAAAGGCCTTGTAAATATCAAGGGCTACAACCTGGGATTCGCCATAAAGTTCGAGAGATTTGTCCCAGTTGTGTGTGTTAAAGCTAAAAAGATCAGCTGTGGTTCTTTGGTGACGAAATCCATACTGTCTGTCGTGGATGAGTTTGTGTTTTTCTAGATATTTTAGAATTTGCACGTTGATGACTTTCTCCATAACTTTGCTGACAACAGACACGAATTTGGTGGCAGGGATTTGGAACCTTTCTTGGGGACAGGCTGCACACAAAAAGTCTTCCAGCTCTCTGGTAAGATACCCTTGTCATAGGAGATCTGGAAAAGTCTAGTAAAGATGGGTGCAAGTTCTGGAGCGCAGTTTTTTAGAACAATTGCTGGTATGCCGTCCAGACCGGAGGACTTTTGGGTGTCAAGTGTTAAGTGTTTTTTGAAATTATTTGACCTTAAGTATTATGTCGGACATTTTTTTTTATGTTCTGACTGCCCACGAAGACCGAAGTCTAAGTACTATGTCTTGTACTGTGGGTGTACTCTACTGGGGAACGACTCGCACATCCAGAGCTGGAAACATCCCTAGGGATTTCACCAGCCCTTTAATAGGATGTGTGGGGTGGTACCACCTCGGTCGAGAAAGAATTCCTCTACCACCTTCCAACAACAATCACAAAATATCGGAATTCGAACCCGCGCCTCTCGATTGCAAAGCTGACGCCGTCCCAACTCGGCCACCGGAGACCCGGGCATTTTGGGTGATACAGACGTAATGGTTGGAAGAACGAAATTCGCAAGAGGAATTAGGGTGGAATTGGCACCGAATTGTTTGGCAAATAGTTCCGCTTTCCTTTTAGAGATGGAGACTTGGATGGTTATGTGTATGGGGATGTGTATTGAGGTACGAGCATTTATTATGAATACTGGAATATACTTCAGTCGCTAATACTGTAGTATACCTACTATACTATTCAAATCATTTACAGTAAATTTGCGTTTAAAGCAAATCAAAGCAATTTTTTTAGGTCAGGTCGCCGTTCATCCTTGATTATTTTTTTTACAAGAGTGAAATCCAAATATTTTCAAATACTCAAATACAGTTTCAGTTTAACGAATTCAAACACAAAAAGAAACATAAATTATAAGCACTGGCGTATTAAGCCCTATTCAAGTTGTCGATCTTTTTTCTAAATAAGTAGGTAAGGTCTTCTCTAAAACTAAACGTTTACTCACAGCTTTCTCACGTGTGCATGAAAAAAAGGAATCTTTCGCGGCACTTGACATATATTTTTTTTAAAATCTATTTAAAGGGTGTCACATTGGTAGTATGGTAATACCAATACGTCAAGCTCCGCAACAGGTTGCCTTTTTTCATGTGCACCTGCGTCCTTCTATTTTTTTTTTAAATTCACCTCAGGATGAGCAAGTGAAAAACTGCTTTTTTTTTTTTGTTTTGGGGACATGCTTTTACTTCATGGTTGTGACTCCTTCAAGGCAAACGGCAAACTTTATATGCATAAGTAACAAAAGTAACAAAAAGTAGCACTAACCTTTTAAAGTAAAAGTAACAAAGTTATTTAGGAACAAATGAGTACCTTTACACTATAACAGCAAATAATATGGTTAACTTTTTTAATCAGTAACGGCAACAAAACTGACGAACTTTTAAAAAAATTTATGAATTGGAGTTCGTAGAAGTAAACTTCTGCCTTTAAAATAATATTGAAATAAATGTTCCTTTATTTTTATTAATTTCTTTGCTTTTCCTTTTTTCCTCAATTTCCTTTTTATTTTTAAAGGGCACTGGCCCCTACGCTGCTCCCTAAGCCCGAGCTTCCTATGTTTGTTGGATAATACAACCAAACTAATATATAAAAAAGTAAATTGACTGACTGACTCACACATTCATCAACGCCCAGCCAAAACTACGAATGCTAAAAAGTGAAAATTTTGCACACAGAAGAAAGAATATTGCAAAAGTCGTCCCCTAAGGGGGTAAAAGCAACCCCTAAAAATTAAATTATTTTTTATTTTACAAATTACTAAGTTCTAAGGAAAACGCCAAAACACGCCAATTTTATGTATTTTTTTACATAAGACAGCTTTTTTCGTGTTGGAATTTTACCCCCAGGGGGCAAAAAACACACTTCTACCACTGATTTATCAAGGCCCAGCCCTAACTATCAAAGATAAAAAGCTGAAATTTTGCAAACATCTTTGGTTTAGGCCCCCGACGTCCACTGAGATAGAATATTGCAAAACTCACCCTCTAAAGGGGTAAAATCAACTCCTAAAAATTAAAATGTTTTTTATTTTAAAAACTACTAAGTTCTAAGGAAAACGCCAAAACATGTCAATTTTATTTTTTTACATAAGACTACTTTCCTTTCGTGTTGGAATTTTACCCCTAGGGGGTAAAACACACTTCTATCACTGATTTATCAAGGCCAAGCCCTAACTACCAAAGATAGAAAGCTGAAACTTTGCATACAGCTTTAGTTTAGGCCCCAGACGTCCACTAAGAAAGGATATTGCAAAACTCACCCTCTAAAGGGTTAAAATCAACCCCTAAAAATTAAGTAATATTTTAGTTCAAAAACTCATGGGTTTTATGAAAAAGGCTGGGAAACGTCCATTTTACTTAATCTTTGTGTTGGAATATCCAAAAGGGGTAGAAACACCCCCTCACCAGATCTACTAAACCCTACGTCTCGTCGCGTTGTGAAATTTGGCATGCAGGTTTGCTTTGCGGTCTTGATGCAAAATAGTAGCGGGTGTTATGAAAGTCTCTTGCTAAGAGGGTAAAGTCATCCGCAAAAAATTAAAATATTTTTGATTCTTAAACGACAGATTGTATTATTGACAAACGCCGAACCATGTCAATTTTTTTTAGATAAGAACCACTTTCTTTGTGTTGTAATTTAATCCCTAGGGGGCAACACCATGTGCAAACATTTTTAGTTTATACTTAAATAAATCTGGCAAGCGTGCTTTCAGATGTTCGGGCCACATGACCTAGCCTGATCTAGATATCATTTTTTATTTTCCGCATTCTTTATTGTTATACACAGAAGCTATAGTTTTAAAAATTTGTTGCATACTGTATAGATGTACAACTGTCCCTAACAAACCCTAATCTATGAACTGTCCAACAGCTTGGCTATTTTGCAGCCTCTACGAAAAACAATCAATGTCGTTTACAGACAAGGAAGTGCTAATTTCCAAATATATATTCTAAAAATATATTTCACGCTGGTGAAGCCCGGGGATACCAGCTAGTAAATTTATAAATATACAAGAAGAGTACAGAGTGCAGACTTGCAGAATTCCTTTCAAAAAACCAGTCACCATCTTTACTGTTTCGCCAATGGGCGTGTTTTTTTTATGCTGATGATGAATCTATCTAATATGTATAATTGAATTTGATACAACATACAGTACCTATTAATAATACTGGACCCACCATCAGATTTGTTTAGGCTTGTCAGAGCAGAGTTAAATCGTCGAGCCTACTTAAGATTTGCCAGCCAATAGTGGGCCCATTTAAAAATTTAAAGCTGATACATATTTAAACCTTGGGGGTCGCCCATAAACCACGCAACGCTGTGGTGGGAGGGGTTACCACTAATGTCTATATATGGCGTTACAAGGAGGGGGTGGGGTTAAGTATTATTGTCACGTAACACTTTTCTCTCTCTAAAAGTATTTAAATTTTAGAAATTTCATTCATATTTAATGTGAAAAGTTACGTTACGGAGGGAGGGCGGGATCAAGCTGAATGTCTTCGTGGTGTTATATTGGGGGGGAGGGTAAAAAAGCGCGAAAAAAAAACGTTACGAGGTTTATGGATGGCCCCTTGAGGAAAATTTAGAAAAAAAATGATAAAATTATCTTCTAAAATATTCTAACGACCGAGTAAACTACTATTAATACATCGTAAAAATTGATAATTAGTTTTGCAAGTGCAAGAAAAGTACTCGTTACTGTTGACTTTATCCAGCATCCGGTACACGTGCTTATTTGATTGTTCACATTTTGCTTTTTGTTCCTTTTACCTGGCCCATAGGTACCTAATCTACTTCAAAGAATGTTGTTAAATATCTACGTCGCTGTCGTACTGAAACAAGTGAACTGCTCGGACTTCACGAAGAGAAACGAGTTAACCAACGGTGTATATTTACTTCTAATCGGGTAGTACCATTATTTGATTCATGCGCGAAAAACAATATCATCGCTGCCAGCTCAATTGATTCGTTGTAATTGTTCCTGATGACATTATTATTTATTGTAAACACACGGTTTTACCAATTGAAGTGATAACTCAATCGCATAATGCATACATGATAAAAATTTAGTTATGTTGACAAAAGTACACTACCAGTACAATAAAATTGACAATTAAAGTGTTAGATTGTGTTTATGTGTGTAAGATATTTTCATAAAATAAGCAGTATTGTTAAGTGATTAGTATAACCAAGGGATGTTTATAACCATCACTGGTAAGAGATTGTAATTTTATATCTAATTAAGTAGGTCATCACAAGTAATACTTTGGAATGTTCAATAGGTGTTACCTACATTCTATAAATTCTGTTTAATTCAAAAGACGTTAATATACTGGTTCTTTTAATTGATGCATGAGATTGTATAAATATTTATATAAAATTTAAATATGCAAAGTAAACCTAAACTTTGACATTGGCTACGGTTGACTTAAACATTATAATAGCATATAACGCTCTTGATTATTTCATGTTATTTTTATATTATTCATTGGTTACAAAAATAAGGATGTAATACACCTACTTACATTGATAAACATACCGAACAACGATAAGGACCAACAAGCATTAATGCATTTTGAATAAATATTAACGTAATGATAATATTAGTTTTATCATTCCCAAAAAATTACACAAAAGTCGAAATTTTCCAATGAATTTTTATTAGTTATAATAAAATATAATAAAATTTAAAACACTGAAGGTCGCACGGTCAGACCTTGCAGGTTAAATGACACTCTCAAAACAAGCCACACAGGAACTAAATGCAGGTCTCCAAAACTATACAGTTCTTCTAAATTTTCTTACTTGCACATGCAAAAAGGGAACACTTCGCGGCGCTTGACAAAAAATTAAGGGGATCGATCCGAAATCGATACACACACAAAATTCACTAATCAGGTCTTCTTTTACACCAAAATTTTGTTCCTAGTTTTATTAAGTTTTAAAATACGTTGAAAAGGTGGTAGGCAAGAAATTCGTAAAAAATTTACTATAATCAGGAGTTTTTCAAAGCCAAAAGTTTTTTTTGCAGAGAACAACGTATCGGAATCCTTCGGATGAGATAGCTACATACGTGGTCATTCTGAATTTGGTCATCGTGGAATAGTAAACAATATTTTCATTCCATTTCTCAGATATTTCCTTGTTCGGGTTACGTATCCTCGTCCGAAATACCTATTTAGTCTGAGTCTTTTTTTATCTTCTGACAACCCACAAATACCGGTCTGAGTACCATCACATTGCATTTCCAATTAGAAATATTTGTAGGCTCATGGACGTATGCTTTTTCTTAACTTGGATTATAAATCTACTCTTATTTTTAAAGCACTTTCTGAAACATCCCGTATTTATTTATTAATACTAAAAATAAAATCTGATTTAAAAAATACTTTTTAAAAACAAGCTTTTATTATTTGGATGTACTAAAACGAAAAAAAAAAATAGTATAGTTTTTTCATTGTGGCAGTGCTGAATGCTATTTGAATGGGTGATTGGAAAAAGGTTAAGATTCCACAAATATGGCAAACTAAAGTGAGATAGACAGCCATTTGACAAATGCTTGCATAAATTATCCATAGAGCCGAAAAAGGATAAAATCAACACTTCGTTTCATATAATACCGGGGCGGTTTTTCAATCGATAAGTGGAAAAAGTATAATATTTACGGAATATTATTCTTATTCCAGGAATAGAGTTTATTATACATAACGGTAAACTATAGTTGAAGCTGAAAAACGGGCCCGGATTGCACTTGTCGCAAAAAATGTAAGGCTGATTTCACCATTGATGAAAAACGTTCTATTATGGGATGGATCGGGATATATATATATATATATATATATATATATATATATATATATATATATATATATATATATATATATATATATATATATATATATATATATATATAGAAAAATATATAAAGGTACAACACTTAGAGAGTTCATTTGGCCTCTAACATAAATTTAGCAATCTTTGCAAACGCGGCTGGTTTTTCTCTCCGGACACGTGTTTCGGCTACCTCATAGCCATCATCAGCGGAGCTGTATAACCAGAAAGAAATGAAAAGCCCTCATAGTTGAGACAGTTAAGACCGTCTTAGAACTATGGACTATGGATTCCAAGTTGTGATGGAATGCAGTTTGCAAAGATTTAATGCTATTTGACTGTGAAATACCGCAGTGTGCTGGTATTTGTTAGTGTGTCACGCCATCTGTGTTTTTAGGCCGCAAGTTGAAAGCCATTCTTTAATGCAAGCGCTCTCGCGTTGATTAAGGATGGTTCACCCTTCAAGTGTTACACGTCAGGTGTCATCCGGTGATGGCACATCTTAGGTGCTATTATAATCACCGGTTTGTCCATTGTGTAGACCCTTTAGAGGCCAAATGAACTCTCTAAGTGTTGTACCTTTATATATTTTTCTATATTATGTCGTTTCGGTGACTATACCGAGGAAAAAAATCTTTTCTATATATATATATATATATATATATATATATATATATATATATATATATATATATATATATACAGGGTGTCTAAAATAGGTGATACCACTATTGCTATCTCCGAAACGGTAAAAGATACAAGGTCGGTTAAATTGGAGAAAATGTGCCATTTTTACTCCACTTTTATATTCCGTTTACGGAGTTTCCAAATTCTCTATACTTTCTTATCTACAGAGGATTTTTTAAAAATAGTCAAAAATTTATTTATTAAATATCTCGAAAACTGTTATAGTTAGAAAAAGGTTGTGTTTTAACAAGAATCACACGATTTTTTACCTTCTCTAAGGTAACTTTATTGTTTTGTTTATACCATTTGTTTTTATTGAGTTACTGATACTAACTTGTTTTTTTCAAATACGGACCTGGACTTTTTGCTGCATTTGTTGAAAGGATACTTCATACCCATTACAACTGTGTATCACTTGATTATGTTTTTCGACGTTTTGGTGAAGAATAGTATCATCATCAGGATATTCTACCAGTACGGACCTGGCATTTTTCAAGTTAATGCGCCATTCCACGACCTATTATGGCTACAATTAGGTCAGAATCAGTAACTATGGATTAAATTGTTTTAACTGGTAAATTGTAATTATAATCATGAATAATAACCAGGACCCTCAAGTTTGTAAAATTGGTCCAACGCCTGAAAAAAGCATAAGCTTAGTTGTAATTATAACAAATCCTAATAATTAATTCTTAGAGGCGTTATTGGCTTCGTGTTGTCAGTCCAATCGCGTCCATCAACCTGTTCGTCCGCCCGTGCATATTATGATATAATTCAACGCAATGTCAAAAAATAAAGCAGAAAACGGATTTTAGATTCGAATTCCTTATAATCCGAACCCAGTAAATATGACAATAGTTTTATGCTAGAATATAGTTAAAGGTCTTTAATTTGAGATAATATGGTTTGTTTTCAAAGCCAGTAAATAGTAATTCAACTGTACCAGCAGAAGGAGTTGCAGCAGAAATGAAACTATTAGGTAAAATAGGATTATTTATTATTATTTTTTAAACTGAAAGGTGATTTTTGGATACGAAAATATTAAAAACGTAAATAATGAAGACGTATCATCAAGGGTGCCTTTTACAATATGTGGTAAACGTAACCATTAGTTAGGTGCTGTTAATAAAGGCCGCTAATTATATCTGATCTGAGTCTGCTAAACTTTTGCTGTCACTAGCTCATTGGCTTAAGTGCAGTTTGACAAACTTTAATGACCAAAGGGTTCTGGTTAGTAATCATGAACATAATTTAAAATTAATCAGTTGAATAATATAAACCACACCGATAGGTTGTGAAATTGTGCCTTAACATGGAAAATCCCAGGTCCGTATCGATAGAAAATCCTGGTGATGTTGCTATTCCTGATCAAAACGTCGAAAACCATAATCAAGTGATACATAGTTATAAAGGGTATGAAGTATTCTTTCAAAAAATGCAGCAAAAAATCCAGGTCCGTATTTGAAAAAAACAAGTTAGTATCAGTAACTCAATAAAAACAAATGGTATAAACAAAACAATAACGTTACATTAGAGAAGGTAAAAAATTGTGTGATTTTTGTAAAAACAACTTTTTTCTAACTATAACAGTTTTCGAGATATTTAAGAATTAAATTTTTGACTATTTTTAAAAAATCCCCTGTAGATAAGAGACTATAGAGAATTTGGCAACTCCGTAAACGGAATATGAATAGGGCCTATAAATGGCACATTTTCTCTAATTTAACCGACATCGTATCGTTTACCATTTCGGAGATAGCAATAGTGGTATCACCTATTTCAGACACCCTGTATATATATATATATATATATATATATATATATATATATATATATATATATATATATATATATATATATATATATATATATATATATATATATATATATACTACGCCAATTAATTATCGAATATTCAAAAATGCACGTCAAAATTAATATGCTGTTATTTCGTTAATAATGAACAAAATTTGATAATTTTTTTTCTCATTGATAGACATAAGATTCTAGGGTTTAGGGCAGAGTAGTTTACGTCCTGATACGCCTTATTGTACGGGGTAGCGCATAAAATCTAGATGCATGTAAATTTCCAAAAATTTAAATGTTAAGTACATATCTAACATAAAAATTGAATTTAATTTATTTTTTAAAATAAACCAATTAGAGATCTATCAGCGTTAGACAATGGCCCATGCCATGCCACTCTAGGTAAAGAAAAAATTACCATTTCTTCTAAATACGTTATTATGTCGAAATAACGTTTCGTCAACAATCAATGCGACATTTTATCACTTTTGGCGATTACTAAATTAAAAATAAAAATTATTTCAACAAATAAAGTCTATAATACAGGATGCTGCGCCATTATCTATTCATTTAATTTATTTATTTAGCATTAAAAATACAAAAATGATAGTCTACTTAAGCCATAACCAGTTCATTTAGGTATAGGTAACCAAGGATACGGTAAGTAAGTAAATGATATCTGTCTGTTTGACATTAAAAATTGATAAAGTTTACCATACTTAGCAATAACTATGAATGCTAATCGATTTTTAACACCAGAACAATGTTCCTATGCTAGAGGGTTGTATGAACAGGGTCGTTCTCAAGCAGATATTGCTAGAATTTTGGGCAAAACGCAGGGGACAATAAGCAAAATTTTAAGTAGATATCAAGAAACAGGCTCCAACCAAAGAAAGGAAGGACAAGGTCGACCAAGAAAAACCACTCCTTACCAAGATAGGTTTGTACGTCTGCAGTGTACACGACAACGGTTCACTTGCAGCACTCAGTTGCAGACGCAGTTTTTTAATACATATGGTACGCGAGTCTGCAAGCAAACGATCCGAAATCGGTTAAAAGAGGTTCAGCTTAGGCCATACGAGGCAGCACAATGCCCCAAATTGGAACCAGTACATCGACGTGCACGTTTAGGTTACGCTAGGGAACATGTGGCTTGGGGTGAAGGTGAGTGGGCTAATGTTCTATTTAGCGATGAGTTCCGGTTTTGTCTGTATAGTAATGATAGGCGTCAAAAAGTTTTCCGAAGACCTGGTGAAAGATTTGCCCAGTTCAATTTTAAAAATACTATCAGTTATGGAGGCGGCTCAGTAATGGTTTGGGGGGGAATATCACTAGAGGCAAAAACGGACTTAACCTTTATAGACCATTTGACGGCCGACCGATACATTACAGAAATTCTGGAGGAACACGTAATTCCTTTTGCTCCTGCAATTGGAGAAAACTTTATTTTTATGCATGATAACGCGCGTCCCCATACTGCCAGAATTGTTCAGGGGTATTTAGCAGACACTGGAATTCCTGTGATGAATTGGCCAGCTCGAAGCCCAGACCTAAACCCCATTGAACATGTATGGGACCGTATGAAGAGGCAAGTCCGTGCGGAAGTTAATCCTCCACAATCTCTTTTACAGTTAAAAGTAGCGCTGGATAGAATATGGCAGAATATTGATCAAGATTTATCAGAAATCTAATTTTAAGCATGCCACGATGGTGTCAAGATGTTATTAATGCTCGTGGAGGAAATACCCGATACTAAATTTATTTCTTATTATCTGAACTTGTATTTGTATAGTTATTTTTGTATTTTTAATGCTAAATAAATAAATTAAATGAATAGATAAGGCGCAGCATCCTGTATTATAGACTTTATTTGTTGAAATAATTTTTATTTTTAATTTAGTAATCGCCAAAAGTGATAAAATGTCGCATTGATTGTTGACGAAACGTTATTTCGACATAATAACGTATTTAGAAGAAATGGTAATTTTTTCTTTACCTAGAGTGGCATGGCATGGGCCAGTGTCTAACGCTGATAGATCTCTAATTGGTTTATTTTAAAAAATAAATTAAATTCAATTTTTATGTCAGAT
Organism: Philopedon plagiatum; assembly: GCA_963971165.1. Classification (NCBI taxonomy): domain Eukaryota; kingdom Metazoa; phylum Arthropoda; class Insecta; order Coleoptera; family Curculionidae; genus Philopedon; species Philopedon plagiatum. The sequence goes on along the minus strand of OZ020190.1, from coordinate 96,171,133 downwards.
ATGTAACATTTAAATTTTTGGAAATTTACCTGCATCTAGATTTTATGCGCTACCCCGTATAATAAGGCATATCAGGACGTAAACTACTCTGCCCTAAACCCTAGAATCTTATGTCTATCAGTGAGAAAAAAAATTATCAAATTTTGTTCATTATTAACGAAATAACAGCATATTAATTTTGACGTGCATTTTTGAATATTCGATAATTAATTGGCGTAGTGTATATATATATATATATATATATATATATATATATATATATATATATATATATATATATATATATATATATATATATATATATATTCACCACGTGCCGTGATTGACCTTCAGTCTCACGAGTTATAGCGGTCATATTGCAACACCTCTAAGAATGCATTGTAATCAGTATCCTCGTTTCGCAATGTTCACGAGTCGAAGGTACTGAATCAGTACTAAATTGTATATAAAAACCCATGTTTGCTTTTATCGTAAGTTCATACTCGTTTTAGACCGTTACTGTGTTCATTTGAAATTCGATATTTAAAGTAAAATAAAAAGTTATAATTTGTTTGATGTAACGAAGAAATAAAGTTTTTAAAAAGAAGTTTTGTGAAAAAGTGATTTAACAATTTGGCGCAGTCGCTGTAGGATCTGTCAACGCTGCTAGAACACGAGGCTTTCTAACTGGTAGCGGCGGATTCCAATCCCTCAACAGAAAGAACCTGCAAACATCGAGACGCTCTCACTTGGCAAACTACGGAAGGAACACCTGGTGAAGCCCCTGGTAGTCAAGGTCAAGAATACGACGCTTCGATGCTGCTGCTAGTATTGTAAGTAAATGAATCATCTCGTTTTTGTTTTAAACTGTTTTATTTTATTTTTGTGTTAAGAAACTGTTCGATTTTCTAAGTTTCCCTGTTTCACAATACTTTCCGTATTTTTACCGTATATTTTCGTAAAATATTTTATTTTTAAGCAACTTACTACATTTTTGAAGATAAAATAAAAAATGACTCCTCCAGCAGATTCTCAAACTGTTGCGGCTAACACTAGCCAAGCGGAAATCGAGCCTTATAAACTCTCAGAAATATTTTCAATCGTTCCCGAATTCGAGGGTGACCAGATCTTTTTGGGTACATTTTTGAACGCGTGTGATCATGCCTACAACATGGCAACTACGGACCAAAAATCTTTGTTAGTGATTCACATAAAAAATAAATTAAGGGGTAGAGCTACACAGCTTATAAGCTCTAGAAATCCTAACTCATATTTAGAGATAAAACAACTTTTAAATCTTTACTTTGGGGATTCTAGGGATCTTTCATCCCTTATTCAAGATTTACAAAGGCTAAAACAACTTTCTAACGAGTCACCGCTTACTTTTTATAATCGGTTACAGGTTTTAAATGCGAAAATGCACGCCTTTATTCAAAAATCTATTTTAAATCCAGATCAAAAGAAAGCGCAATCGTCTTTAATAGACACTATGGCTCTTAATGCATTATTAGTAGGGCTAGAACCTAAGTTAGGGCAACTTATCCGTGCCGGTAACCCTTCAAATCTGTTAGAATCACAGGCGCGAATCAGGAGACAACGCCAACTTTCTTACCTCGAATCGAGTAAAACCGACAGACCTAACCCTCCAAGACAAAATTTAATCCCGAGAAGACCACCACCTCAGCCTCTAAAATGCTTTAATTGTGGCCGCATTGGACACACAGCCAACCAGTGCCGTAGCCAACCAGCACAACGCTACACTCCGCCTCAAACCTCTAATTTTCAGAGGCCAGTGAATCAAAACCCAACCTCAAATTTTTCAAATCAAGTTAGTGCGCAAAATCAACATCAGCCCAAGCCACAACAATATTCGAACAATTCACCCCAAAATCGACCCCCTTTTCCAAATAGGAATCCTAACTTCCGGCCTAATCCACAACGAACTTACCATGTAAATGCCAACGACTACCCACAAGACGAATTTTCATACTACCCCGACAACTACCATTACGGCAACGATTTTCAAGAATATCAAGACCCCAATAATTACCAACCCTCTTATGCTAGTGACGAATATCCCATGGAACCCTTTAACCAAGAAAATTATCAGGATTTTCTTACGCCCCCTGTCCAACAACACCCACCTGGAGAGAATTATCAAGAAATCGACCCCATGATAGAAATCCAGAACCAAATCCAGACCATGAATTTGGACAACATGTACCCCGGTCTGAATTTCCCAGATCAAAAATTTCTCTAAACCCTCTTTTAACTGTAAATTCAAAAAATTTGTACTACATAAACGACGCTACAAAAAAATTTCAACTTCTAATAGATTCCGGTGCTGGAATATCCATTTTTAAAGAAAACACTGTCAAAACTTATCGCCAAAGGTCTCCAGAAAACGTCACTATTCAAGGTATAACCGATCAAAAACTTGCTATTAAAGAATCAGCCCTCATCCCTTTTGACGACGGCAATCCTCATAAGGTTTATATTTATAACTTGGACATAGATTTTGACGGCATTTTAGCCCTAGATTTTTTAGAACATTATGAATGCGTAATCGATATTAAATCTAAGCAACTTATTACAAATTTTAAAACAATCCCTTTATTTAAAGTTGACGATATTCAAAATAAAAATAAATTCAGAGAAAATGTGTCGTGCAATAAAATTTCAATAGAAGCCCGTACGGGAAGAATTTTTAAATTAAAATGCGACCTTTCCAATACCGACGCTTTACTTATCGCGCAAGAAAAACAAAAAGTTAGACTCCAGAGTGCTCTAGTCAAAATAAACGCAGATGGCGAATTTTACACATCTGTTATTAATGCCAACGCGATACCAAAAGAAATTGACTTTTCGGAGTTAACGCTAGAACCGGTAGATGACACTGCGAACCATTCTATAATCTGAACACCGTGAACTAGGAAAAAAACGAATGTCAGCATGACAGAATTTCCTTTATTAAAAATCAGCTAAGAACCGAACACCTCAACGAGGAGGAAAAAGAACTAATTACTAATTTGTGCTCAGACTTTGCGGACATTTTTTATCTCGAGGGAGACGCCCTGACGTTCACCAACGAAATAAAACATTCGATAGAAACGAATGGCGCTCGTCCTGTCTTTACCAAGTCCTATAGGTATCCTCAAATTCATAAAGAGGAAGTGAAAACTCAAATAAATAAAATGTTACACGAAGGTATCATCTCACCGTGGTCATCGCCAGTTTGGGTGGTTCCCAAAAAACTGGATGCTTCTGGAAAGCAGAAATGGCGCATTGTAATCGACTACCGTAAGCTAAACGAGCTGACTGTAGATGATAAATACCCCTTGCCTAACATTTCTGACCTTCTGGATCAGTTAGGAAAGTGCCAATACTTTACAACCCTAGATCTCGCCTCTGGATTCCACCAGATAGAGATTGAACCCAAAGATATTTCCAAAACAGCCTTCTCTGTTGAAAATGCCCATTATGAATTCGTCCGAATGCCTTTCGGCTTAAAGAACGCCCCGTCCACATTCCAGCGTGTCATGGACAATATCCTCCTAGGAATTCAAAATGAGCGTTGCCTAGTATATATGGACGACATAATAATCTATTCTCCAACTATCCATGAACACATTTCTCGTCTTACTGAAGTATTTAAACGCCTTCGGAAAGCAAATCTCAAAATTCAGCCTGACAAATGTGAGTTTCTGAGAAAAGAAGTCGCCTATCTTGGACATCTCATCACTCAAGACGGCGTTAAGCCAAACCCCGCCAAAGTTGATTGCATTCTCAACTTTCCTGAACCAAAAAACTCTAAAAATATCCAGTCTTTCCTAGGACTAGCAGGCTATTACCGCCGATTTATCCCAAATTTTGCAAAGATTTGAAAACCTCCGACGAAGCTATTGAAAAAAGACACCCCTTTCACTTTCGACTCAGATTGTAAATCATCTTTCAATGAGTTAAAACAAGCCCTTGTTTCTAACCCCATTCTAGTCTATCCAAATTTCGAGGAACCCTTCCTGTTAACCACAGACGCAAGCGCATTTGCTATTGGTGCCGTACTTTCACAAGGCCCAGTTGGAAAAGATCTTCCCATTGCATACGCTTCCCGAACCCTGTGTAACGCGGAAATAAAATATTCGACCATAGAACGCGAATTACTTGCCATTGTTTGGGCCGTAAAACATTTCCGTCCCTATCTTTTCGGCAGAAAATTCACTCTTATTACGGACCATCGCCCGTTAACATGGTTATTTTCCATTAAAGATCCAGGAAGTCGTCTAGCAAGATGGCGTCTAAAACTGGAAGAGTACGACTATAAGATAGAGTACAAACCCGGGAAAATAAATAAAAACGCTGACGCACTCTCGCGAATAAAGATAAACTGCTTCCAACAGTGTACAAAATTTCAGTCTAAAGTTCACGTCTCCAACGAAGACGATAAAAATAGGCCCTCCACTAGAGGTTTGCAAAACATTCCCGACGACGAAGAAGAAGACAGCGATAACGAAACAGACCTCGACAAAATCAAGGATGAGTACAATACTTTTGTCCATCTCTATAAAACAAAATCAATTATCGATTACTCAAAATTCGAAATCACTAACTCCCAACTTCTGGACAAGTCCCACAAAAACATAGTTACCTTCTTTTGGCAAAACAAAATGGAAGATCTCCATTACAAAATTATTGACGATATTTTCGAAGAACATCCCGAATTTCTCCCCAACCAAATAAACATTCTATCAAGCAAAACGGTCAAAGATAGGAAATACCTTATCATCCCCTTACGGTTTGACCCCAACAACGTGGTATCCCATTTATTTTACATTTTATACAAATGCCAAAATGAATTTGATATCGCAAAAACCTACTGTATAGAAAACAACCTAAATTTACCTATCTTAGAAATTTTTTCATTTATCTTTGATGAAAAAGAAATAAAACTTAAAATATGTCAAAACATTGTCGCAACCCCCGATCACGATCAAATACCCATAATCATAGACCAATACCACACGGGAAAAAATATCTTACATCGCGGAATAAATGAAACAATAAAACGCGTAAAAGAAAAATACAATTGGCCCGGTCTTACTAAAGACATAGAGAAATTTATAAAAGCATGTGAAATTTGTCAAAAAGTCAAAATTTGTCGAAAAAACCTAACCACCCCTCTTGTAATAACGGAAACGCCAAAAACACCATTCGAAAGAATTAATATCGACATATTTGAATATCCAACGCGAAACTATGCGCTTACGATTAGGGATGAATTAACTAAATTCACTCAAGCATATCCATTAGGAGACAAAAAGGCCTCAAACGTAGTCAATACTTTATTGGTATTTTTCCAGCGTTACGGTACGCCACTAAGAATCCATTGCGATCATGGCCGTGAATTTGACAATTCCCTAATGAAAGGTCTCTGTGAACTTTATGACATAAAGTTAACCTTTTCCAGTGTTAACCACCCACAATCAAACGGTTCTGTAGAAAGATTTCACGCAACTCTTACCGAGATGCTTAGAGCCCATACGGCAGAAAACCCCGACGAACATCCATTCAATATTCTCCCTTACGCAGTTATTTGTTACAACAACACCAAAAATAAAACTCATGGTTTTTCACCGTACGAACTAATTTTTGGACACACGTCCAGTAGACCTCCAGAAACCCTGTACAACCAAAATGAACTTATCTCAAAGTACATTAGAGATTTAAGTAACCGGATGGAGTACTACTATAAAATCGCGCGAATGAAAACGGAACAGCAAAAGGAAAAAGCAAAAATTAGATTCGACCGATCTGTCTCAGACAAAATTCCCGATTATAAACCCGGAGACAAAGTATACATTAAGGAATCCCAGATAAAAGATAAGGCACAAAATAAATTTAACGGTTCTTTCGAAATCTTAGAAGTTTTCAAAACATCAGCTACCGTGCAAAATCCCCAGACTCAGCAAAAATCCAAAATTAATTTTGATAGATTAAAGCCATACTACGAATAGTCTCCTTCTTTTCAGACTCTTCGGGCTGCTATCAGTCACTACATCTCAGTACACCGTAACGTCGATAAATAACACCATAGGACTCTTTTTCCATGAAGAAAGCACCATTAAAATATCAAACGATAAATGGACACTGCTTGTTTACAAAGAACTCGAGCCCATCAAAGAAGCCATTTCCAATAACGACAAAATTCTTTCTAATCTGATAAACGTCTTTCAGGCCCCCAAAATACTAGTCTTTAAAGCCGAAATTCAACCCCATATCAGCCTCTTGAAGCAAATTGCTGACTCAGTAAACCTAAAATACAAGGAGGTTATGACGGATACGAAACATTACAATTTTCGAACAAAACGCGGCGTATTTAATGGCATAGGTACTGTTTGGAAATCAATAACCGGAAACTTAGACGCATCGGATGGCGAATATTTCAACGAGTGCATAGAAAAAGTGACTCACGACTAACGACAAATCGAAAATCTATTAAAAAATCTAATTTCGGTAAAGACGTCTGTTATTAGAAACTTTAATTCAACCCTTCAGAAACTTCAAATAGACGAAGAAACCTTTAATAATGACATAGTAAAAATTCGCGAAGCTATTTTTAACATTTCTGATGTTATGGTCTTTTATGAAGGTCAATTACAAATAGTAAACCTGTGTGAATCATTAATGGAAAGTTATGTATTCTTGGAAGACTCTCTTAACGATATATTAGATGCGATAACTTTTGCTCGCTTAAAAATTCTACATAGTTCAATTATCACCCCTAGAGATCTTGTAGCCTCTTTGCAGGAAATTTCTCGTTCCCTAGTAAAAAATAATTTACCATTACCCACGTATGGATCTAATATTGCGGAATATCTAGAAATTATACAATTAGAAGCATACCAATCAGATTCAAAAATAATTTTTGTTTTAAAAATTCCTCTAACTGATCATGAAACCTATACTTTGTACCATCTGTATCCAATCCCAATCCTAGATAATCGAACAGGTCTTCATCACATTTTACCTACAACTCAAAAATATATTGCGCGTGATGATGATTCATTGCTCTACATATCTTTTCAAAATCTGGATAACTGTATGCAACTAGGAACCAACACCAAGATCTGCTCCGACGTGCTTCCGTATCCCATTGATAGCGATGCCATGTGTGAAGCACAACTACTCAAACACCTCAGTAAACTGCCAAAAACCTGCCAGTCTTCACTCCTTTTTGCCAAAGAGTACAATGTTCAGGAACTAAGCCAAAGCTACTGGTTAATCACCGTTTCTGACCCTTTGCCTGTGACAATAAAATGTGAGAGTAAGAACCTTGTCACCAAGTTACTAAACACCAACTCCTTACTGAAGCTGCAACCAGGTTGTACCGCCTTTATTGGAAACACAAGGGTACATGCCAAATATCCCGTTGACAAGTACAAAAATGTTACTTACCAAAATCACCCGGTAATCATACCTTATGATTGCTGTAGTCACCTACCCGAAAAAACACACATTCCCGAGCTAAAGCCGCTGAAGCTTAACAAAATTGATGTAGAAGACTTGAACATTGCCCAGCACAAACTTAATCAGTACTCCGACGAATTGGACAGACTGATTAACGAACCCTTCGTGACCAAGCATCTCCATTGGTTCACAATACTCACCATCACATTAATTGCCGTCCTGGCTACCCTCTACGTCCTCTACAAATGTAGGCGCAGAAGACCCCGTAGAATTGTAATGGCCATCACGAACGACGACCATCCACAACCACCCCCAATGCCCAAATCCAGAGAACTAGTCCATCAGAAGCTACGTAACCTACTTCCAAAGAGAAGACCAAGTGCCCGCTCTTCTAGTGAAGCTCTGGAAGAAGAAGTTGAACTCCAAATTAATGAACATTGAAAAGCTGCTGCAAAGCACCATCTTTTTTTTAAAGGGGGAGTTGTTATATGCGCTCTTCACCACGTGCCGTGATTGACCTTCAGTCTCACGAGTTATAGCGGTGATACTCGTCAAACCCTTTCATGTGATACAACTATTAATGTCAAGGAGTTGTGAAGAAAAAGGTAATCCGCCACCTTGTAGCGTCCGTCATATAGGGTTTAGAATGACGTCACATTGCTTATCGTATTTTACTCATCCAACACTTTCATTTAATACCCATACCAAGGGGATTGTGAAAAAAGGTAATCCTCCATCTTGTGGCGTCCGCCATATTGGGTTTAAAATGACGTCACATAGCTTATCTTATTATACTTGTCAAACCCTTTCATTTGATACTCATGTCAAGACGGTTGTGAAAAAAAGGTAATCCACCTTCTTGTGGCGTCCGTCATATTGGGTTTAGAATGACGTCACATAGCTTATCGTATTCTACTCGTCAAACGCTTTCATTTGATACCCATATAAAGGGGATTGTAAAGAAAAGAGTAATCCGCCATCTTGAGGCTTCCGCCATATTAGATTTAGAACATTAATAAAGTTGAGAAGTTATGGAATTACAGGCACACTGTTGGATTGGTTGTCATCATATTTGGATGGGCGACAACAAATTGTAAAAATCAAAAGTTTTTGTTCAAACAACATTAATGTTTATTCTGGAGTGCCTCAAGGAGGTCATTTGGCCCCACTATTATTCAATATTTTCATAAATGATGTTACTAGATGTTTTCAGCACTGTGACATTCTGCTGTATGCAGATGATCTAAAAATATATAGAACTGTCATCACTCCTCAGGATGTAAAATTCTTACAGGAAGATCTCAACCGCTTTGAGAATTGGTGTAGCATAAACTTCATGAAGTTGAACTTAGATAAATGTAAATATATACAGTTTAGCAAAAAAAAATGTACAAATCTGAATAGCTATTATCTATGTAATAAATTGGTTGAAAATGTTGACACGGATAGAGATTTGGGTGTAATTTTTGACAGCAAACTAACATTCACTCCACATATAGATTATTGTTGTAACAAGGCTCTTAAAATGTTAGGATTTATAAAACGACATACCAAAGAGTTCGAAAATGTTTATGCTTTAAGGAATTTATATGTAGCCTTGGTCAGATCCCAGTTGGAAAGCAGTACATGTGTTTGGTATCCGTGCTACATGTGCCATATCGATAGAATTGAAAGAGTCCAAAAAAAGTTTTTACGACATATTGGTAGTAAACTATATATACCAAAAGATTTTATCAACTATGATGAATTATTGACTATTCTCAACCTTCAAACTTTAAATAAAAGACGTGACAATTTTGATAAAATCTTTATTTTCAAACTGATTAACCATCACATTGACTGCTCGGACCTTCTGTCATTGATTAACTTTTACGTCCCACCAAGAACGTTGAGAGAGACAAATACATTTTGTCCAGATCGACATCGGACTGTATATGGACAGTTCTCATCACTGTCTCGAATGATGACGAGTGCTAATTTAATAAGGACAGATGTATTTTGCTCTACTTTGGCTGAAGTAAAGAGAGACATTTCCTGATTTTGATTAATAATGTGTACGTGTTTAGTTGTATGTTTCTTGTGACTTATTTTTAGCAATATTGTATTGTACATGTATTATTTTGATTGTAAATTGGGCGCTAGCCCGTTGACTGAATAAATAAATAAATAAAAAAAATAAACAATATTAGATATACTGTATTATTGTCACCGGACTTATACACTTGTGCAAAATTTCAAAGCTCTAGCTTAATAGAACTAGTCGAAATTTTTATTGCAATATTTGACCTAAACATACTAACAAACATACATACATACATACAAGCAAACTAACAGGTGAAGTTAATAAATATAAGCTTGTAACAAATGTGTTAAAAAGTTTAACGGTAAATGAACTTCAGGCATGAGTCTCGTTTATTATCAACAAGGAAAAAATATAAAATTACATAAAAACTAATTAAAAATGAAAGTGGAATCGTAACAATTTAATAATTCACAGGAAGCAATAATTGTAATACTACTAATTATATTTATTTTCTTTAATAAGTAACACGAGTTTTAGCTGAATTGCATTAAATAATTGGTAAATTTAATCTGATAATTTTCGTTGCCGAGTCTGTATATTATTACGCTAGCTGGTGTCCACGATTTCGCCTGCGTCTAAAGATTTATGAGCGGGTTTCACAATTTATTTTTACAGTTTGTTAGAACCTGCGATCACAATAAATCCCTACTTTTTACACATTTTTTTTAGCGCTAAAAATACGCTAATTAAAATAAATTTAAAGTTTACATCTCATAAGACTTGTATAATACGTCAGACTATAATAAGATGACCAACCGTACTGTTTAATCCAGGACAGTACTCTTTTTAGCATAGCATAGTTCTAGGTAAATCGCGATAATAAAAAACCCAGTAAAAGTACTGGTTTCTGAAAGGTGTCCTGAAAAGGATGGATCAGACATTAAGTAAGTGAGAGTTAAAAATGAAAGTAGAATGCAATATTTATGTAAAAGCAAATAAAATGAAAAATTCAGAAACGGATCATTGTAATTTATTTGACCTTAAATCGACTTTTAATCGTCCATTCCTATCTTACGCGCCCAGCTCTACACGAGGCTGGATCAAATGTAAACCACGAGTGAATACGACAAGCGTCTTTGCCAAAAAATACAAATAGAGAGAAGAGCGGGTCCTATGTAAAATGAGATACAAGACAAATAGACATTAATGACAAATGACAATAATGACATTTCACTACTAGCGCCACCAACACAAGGTGCATGGTGAACTAAAATTCCTTTTGGCTTTTAGGTTTTTAGTATTTTTAATGTCAGTTTTATCGAAAATGAATATTAATAAAATCTTGTTGACACTGTTGACAGTGTCAACAAAAATTAATTAATATACAATTTTAGGAATATTTAAAAATGGTATTTAAACTAAAAATAAAATTCGTATGGATAAAGATAACACTATTTAATACATTTTAAAATAAATTAAACAAACAGTATTTTAAGGTTATATTTTATAACTAAGTAATCACAAGCAATAACTCGGAGTATGCATTAAACTGATAAATGAATCTCCAGTAGTGGTGGGACATCTCGAATAAAAAATAATCGATCATTCGATTATTGAAATCACTCGAGATATCTCAAGAGGTCAACGAGATCATTCGAATGATTTAACCGAGAGGTTGGGCACTCGACGTGGCTGGGGCCGGGGCCAAGATTATATTATTATTTCGAATGATCATTCGATATTAAAGTCATTGTAGAACTAATCTTTCGATTATTTAATTCATTCGATTATTCCCAACACTAATCTTCAGAGAGGTGTTCGTGTCAATGTACCTGCATCAATTAGGCAATTGCTCAATTTTTACTAAATATTTACATTATGATGCAAAAACAAACTAATTTCGTAAAAAAATCTAGCCCCAGTGTAATAATTTATAATTTGTGGCTATATTTATGTGATACCTTGAAGCTTACCATATAAATATAAACACCTCTCTGATAAAATGTACATGTACGCAACTATTTATCATTCAACATTTATCAATATAAAATATTTTTGTGTTATATAAAATAATCTGTTCGACCAAAGTCAATCAAATACATAACTTTGCCAGCACTTCGTCTTTCAATACTTCCTATTATAAGCAATGCCAATAAATCTATTGAAAGTAAACAATACTTATTAAATATTTTTATCAATAATAAAGTATCTAAATTTAATTATGTCCATAATAATTATTCTGTCTTCTAGCTATTGCAGTACAAAAATTTGTAGTTTTTATTGTTGCTTCTTGTTAAATAATAATATACACTTTTAAAAGAAGGGAAAAGAAAGGAACTTACAAAAAAAAATTCTTTTCCTTTCAATGGCACAAGATATTTCAGCACCACCTGACATTCAGTCAATACCGAGGTCAATACGTAAACTTAATTTAACATACCTGCAGCAGATATTTAGAAAATCAAAATAATAGATCCACAATGAGAGTTCCATAAAATTAAAAAGGATACAAGTCTTGTGAGTTGTCGCATTAGTTCACCATCTAAGATGATCCATGTGTTCTTTCTTCGCACTGCATGAACAGCTGAAATTTTTATTGAATTTACTTTAGAATAAAGCAAAAGCGAATACACTTTATTAACATGCTTTATTAAACATGTTTGTTCAGATTCACTAAAAAGGTTTAAGATGAAAGGTGGGTTTTTGCAGACCACTTTAAATTTAATTTAACCCTAATTTGACTCTATTTTTAATTTAGTATGAGTTAAATACACATGAAGGCATAAGAGCGTTTATCCACAACTTTAATTTAATTTTACTTTAATTTTAACTTTCAATGAAAAATTTTTTAGAGCAAAATTAAATTTAAATTTAAAGTGGTCTACATAAACCCACCTTTAGTACTGGTTTAAATTAAAATAATGATATTCTAGTTGATCAGCTAGGTTTTGACAGCTTTTTGTCCTGTCATTGTTCCTAAGTTGTCGTTAAAAACATAACCTAATCTAATATTTCAGTGATTTGCTTGGTTTCCCCACGATTTTTTTCTTGGAACGTGCTGCTAAAATGAACTTAGTTCTGTTATTGTGGAAAGTACATACCTACTATAAAACTTAGTTGTCTTATTATTGCACTTGTCAGTTTAAAACTGGTTGTCAACTTGACCGGTCTAGCATTGGAGAATCTGGCCGTTTAAATTTAAATTTAAAAAAATTCCCTAATCTTAATTAGAAATGAGATATTGCATTTGGCATATAAAAATAGTAAACAAAAACAATTTATTGGTTCTTTACTTTGCTGATAATTTAAGGTTAGAAGCTGAGATTTAAACCACAATTTGCTGTAAAGGGATGCATCCCACCTATATGTACGTAAACCCAAGCTAGTCATCGTCACCTTTCATTGTGATTTTTCTCTCGGGAAATCTACATTAACTTTATGTTATTTATAAGTTGAATGATCTGTTCTACAAAATCTAGTTAATACCTACATCCATGCAAAAACATCTTGGTAAAATAATTTAGAAAATATGTCAATGACCTTATCTCTTTATACTGGGGTTAGATTTTAATAATAAAACGTATGTTTTTATTCAACTTTAGATAATGTGTTATTTACTCACCTCAAATTTAAAGGAAACACTCCCAGTGCTATTTTAGCCTATATAAAATATTAACTTTAGAGATTAAAGATAAGATTTTTTTCCTCAAGTTTTAAAAGATTTTTCTTATTTTTGGTTTACAAGACCGATATTTTATTTTAAATTATTTTATTTGTTATTCGGGCACAAGACATAGATAGTGTCAAAACAAAAGTTCCCCATATTCAAGAAACTTAGAAACATATTACAATTACATTTTAATATCACAAAATCGGTTGGATAATATAAAAATTATTTTGGAGAAATGCCGATGACCTCACCTTTTCACAGAGGTTAAAGTAAATAAGAAATTTTAGGTAAATTTATTAATTACTTACCTCAAATTTGAAGGCACCACTCTTGTTCTGAAAAACACAAAGCCATAAGGCCAAACTTTTTAAGAATACAAATTATTGCAGTAGTAATAAACTAATAAATAATTATTGCACGAAACATCATGTTTTGTGAATTATTGATCCCAAAAAAATGGCGCCCAAACGAAAGGACGACTGGCACAGAAAGCTAGGTTCATTTAACTTTAATGTTACTCTCTGCAACAGTCAAGAGTATAAAGACAAAGTGAAACAACGTTTACTCCCTATTTGTTAGACTGAACCAGCATTATGAGACCAGGTTGCACCAGTCTAAATGAACAATCTGTTCCGTGAGCTAAGCTGTTCTATTGGTCCGAGAATAACCAACCGTATCCATGGATAGCACATCACGTGTTTTTTAATCATAATTTGTAGTGGTAGTCCCATGATATTTACCTCACCTTACTTGGTGAGGTGGCGGTACTCCGCAAAATCCCAGTGTTGCCATTTGGGGCGACAAGTCGCCAAAATGACGACTTTTTGTCTCGAGAGTGTGGCGGCGATTTTCAATAAAAAGCTTATTTTTGGCTACTTTTTACAGGTGAAAAAATTCAATATACATGTTGTATACAATACGTAGGAAGAAACAACGTCACAATAATAATCATGATTGCACCGAGGGATTTCTCAAAGAGAATATCTGAACACGCCACGAATTGTACGTCAAATTTTGGAGATTCCCCCAAGCTTGCTCCACAAAAACATTTTTTTATTTAATATTGACAGTTTTCTAACCCCAATATCTCAAAAAAGCTGTGGGGACAAAGTGGGGACTTTTCTTGGATCGATGGCGACTTTTTGCTTTGTTACTCTGGCAACACTGGGAAAATCCCTTGTTGCCATAAAGCCCATTTAAACCTTCAGACCCCTGGTCTTTGCACTTCTTGGTGTAAATTGTAAATACAAGACCAACTACTGCGAAGTATGTCGACACTACTTTCGGGTCTTTTTTAGGGATTCTACATCATTTCCTTAGGCGGGTGACACACTAGAGAAATTAATTTCGTGTAACACATAAGTGAAACATATCACATGAAATAAAATTTCTTGTGCACCCTAGTGAAACTTGATACGTATATACATTAAATTTGATATTCTACCTTTCTGCTTTCAGTGTTTAACAAAATGTCTTCCGATGAATATGGTGTTTGTTATGGTGGGCAAACTACCGCCGATTCCGAAAAAATCATATTAAGAAAGAAGTACCTACAATTTTGGGTGCATCCTAATAATCAAATAAACTTAAAATATCGTTGGCAATGAACTGAAACAACATCCTGATAGGTTTAAAATGTTCTACAGAATGAACCAGGAAAACTTCTACCATTTACTTGTTTTGGTTGGGCCTTTAATTTAAGAACTTAAGAAACAAGTCTCAACAAACAGAGCACGTTGTGTTACATGATATTTGTATATAAAACAATTTCTGGTTTCAGAAACGTCAGTCTGCATCATATCATATAGATACAGGCTTTATTCGATGATGAAACGAGTTTCATGTTTAATGCGACGAGATTTACGAAATTAATTTCTCCAGTGTGTCACCCGCCTTAGACGTATAATACGTCTACGCTAAGGAAATGATGTAACAAAGTACAAATCGACTGAATTTTTTACCATGCTGAAAAAACGACAGTTTTAGAAGCAATTCACTCATCCAATAAGTATAACTTTAAAGGTGCTCGCTCACTTAGGCGAAGCGTCGCGAAGGGAAGCGCGCGAAGCGAGGCGAAGCGAAGCGTCGTTTACGCGGTGTCCGCACACTGGGGCGAAGAGAAGCGAAACGCAGAGAATCCACAGCAAAAGATATCCCATCCTATTGTCAACATTTAAACATTTTTATCCCGGGCTTGCGCATGCGCAGAGGAAAACAATAGTGGATTTGTTCGCACCGATCCCTCTTCGCTTGCGAGGAAAGAGACTAGTCAGGGCCCCTAAGCAGGTGCTAACCCTGTTCCGACCTTAGGGTGCCCTCCGATCCACCGTTCTGGACAACAAACAAAGCATACTTTGTAGGGTAAGGTACCTAGACACGATTAATTTTTTGCTCGGGACTTTTACAAAAAGACAAAACAAAATTTTTATCGAGGAAGCAATTCAGATTGCATCAAAGCAGATTCAAAAGCATATGGGGTTTTTTAAAGGCGTCAAAGAGTTTCGTCGTTCCACAAATAACCCTTGAATTATATGTCAAACGTGAGCAACCCTTACAAGAACAATGTAATCTACAACTTGGTCGAAAACCAGTTTTATTGCCTAAAATGGAAGAAGATTTGGTCCAGTACTGTTTGGAAATGGACACAAGATATTATGGTCCCGGACTCGCAGACATTCGCAGACTGGCGTATCACCTTAGTGCCCCAAAGGAATAACCTTCCTCATCTGTTTTGAAAACGAGACGCGAATGCCGGCAAAAATGGCTTCGAAATTTCTTCAAACGTCATCCCAATTTATCTTTGAGAAATGCTCAAGGAACTTCACAACCTGCAATAAAAGATTTCACGCCGGAAAATGTCAACTGTTTTGTGTGTCAGTTGTGTCAATTTTTTTGTACAACTGTTATTGTTTTTCAGCTTGGGTTTACTTCTTTACTCCACTCACCGCCTCCTTTAGGCCACCGCCCGGGGCTGATAGCCCCCCCCCCTTGAGCCGCCACTGCTCTAGGGAGAAAAACGTCGTCTAGTTGCTCTCCAGATTTTCCGAGCGTCAACCGACGCTTCTCTTCGCTCTCGCCGCCTCAGTGTGCGGGCTTCCATTTGATTGTATGTAAAGCCGCGTACAGACCAAGTCCCAATCCAAACCAACGCCAACTCCAACGAATGTGCCAGTAGGCGTTGGGATTGGAAACGATTGGAATAGTATATTTCATTACCAGTCCGGAAAAAAGGATTTTTCTGTGCGCGCTTGACAAATTCTCGTGTGAGGCGCAGCCGAACACGGGAAGTCAAGCAAGCACGGAAAATCCATTTCTGGACGTGTAATGAACGATATTTTTTATTATACTTTCTTCTGAGAACATTTTATTAGAATGAATTTAATTGACAGAAAATTAACAACGCTGACAATATGGTCTTTGGCAGGTATGATGCGTTTTCATGGTAACTTTCAAATCATTTAAAAGGTGATTTAAATTTGTCTATGTCAGATAAGATTGACAAAACGTCAAAAAATATTTCAGAAATTCATCTAAATATTCAAATATTTACGAAATAAAATACAAAATAGGTACATATTAAATATCAGATAGCATATAGACTTTCTTGAGTTTAGTTTATTTTCCTATACCTATATTTCTATTTTAAAGCCAAAAAATAGTCGGTATCTTCATTCAGCACACTGAAAGAACTGGAGACCAGGAAAATTTTTTCCGTGCGCTCTTTCCGTGCGCTAGCCCGAAAAAGCCCATCTTACATTATTACTAAAACAGATGAAAATAAGGTGTTTTCAAAGAAGTATAATAAAAAGCATTTTACGATGTCGTCCACACCGCGTTTGTAGTTTCGAATTGGATACCGTTGGATACGGTTCGGTCATTTTCTACGGAAAGAGGTATTTTAATATGTCATCTAGTGATGATGAGTGATGAGTCATTATGTAAAAGTGCCGCATTTTTAATTGTAAATTCTTTACTTAACAATAAGAAAAAGAAACGTCGACCAAGACGCTGGTGGATGACAACACCATATAAAAACAGAAAAGTATTAATAACACAAGTAAGTTGCTGGAGGAATTTCGGAGTGATCACAGTGATCATTTCAGAACCTTCTCTCTATTTTTTTCTTATTTCAGCAACCTTGCACCTAAATTCAGTAGCAATAGTCACGCTTTGCCAAATATCTATCTTCTTTTTGGAGAGTTTATAATTTATATTGCTAGGATCCCATAATATAGGGTTATCCCGGTATAGTTTAATTAGTTTAAGGCTAAACCATCTGTCCATTTCATATCAAAAGGCGAAATAAACGAAATATTTGTCAAAAACAAAACGCACAGACCCGAGGAATACTTGCCAACGACTGAAAACATTCAAATCTCGTCCACACCAAATCAAACATCTCTTTGAAGTACCGCTCAACGACCGAACGCAAGCCAACGCCAACGGTCGCCTTGGAAACCGTTGGAATGCGTTGGGATATATGTTCGCCAACGCCGTACACACCAATTTACATGCTTCCGAATTTCTAGTCACATGTGCCTTGGTGTGCGTTGGAACTTGGGTCTGTACGCGGCTTAAGGTTCTTGGATGGATAAACTTCTCTTCTCTTCGCTTCGCCTAAGTGAGCGTGCACCTTAAAAGAAAATAATGTTGGTACCTTTATTTCTGAATTAGTATAATTTGTTAAAATGCCTCGTAACTTTTTGAAAAAATTTTTGCTCTCTAAAAAATGATTACTGTTTATAATAAATTAGCTTTCGCCAGCGACTTCGTCCGCGGTATAACAACTTTACTTCATTACAAACTTTGAACCCCCATTTCGCCCCTTAGGGGTTGATTTATTAAAAACTGTATTTTTTAGAGTACTTCTATGAAGTTTCGAATTAATAGGACCATCTTATATTTTTTCTCCATACAAAGTTTTCACCCTCTTAGGGGTTCAATTTTGAAAACCACTTAGAAGGATGCCTACATTATGTAAGAAACCTCTGTGCAAAATTTAAAGTTTCTAGACCCAGCGGTGTGGGCTGTGCATTGATATGTTATCATATGTTAGTCAGTCAGTCAGTTTCATCTATTATTTTATGTTTTGTAATCTATCATTTTCTCCCAAATAGTGCTGTCTGCACCATAAATTTTATTATAAATTCTTCTTTAGGTTATAAAAAGGAGGCATCTGCAGGATTTGGCTTTGTCAGAAAATTATAGGGAACTACCTGCAGAAATCCCACATTTTTTAGACCAAGGATTGAAAAAATGGTCCGTCTACCATTTAGACCATTTGTAATTAAAAATACTCTCGAATTTTGTAACATAGGGCCAACTATCATTTGGGTCAGTGTTAAAGAGTATTCTAAAAATAAAAGTTACCCCAAAAAGGAGCCAAGTGGTAGAGGCACCTATAATCTTATTGAGTTGCAACTTCAGCGAGAATCTGAAAAAGGAGTCAACTGTCAGGCAGTAGCCCCATTTTACGATTGAAGCTACTAGGAATCCATATAATGTGATGTGGCATTTGCCACGCCTTGATGAGACCCTGTGATGAGACCTATGAGGACGATTTATGATGTCCCAGGAAGAAATTTTAACTTGCTTATTCTAGTGTTCATTTGTTTTTTAGGGATAGCTGTGTCTATGTTTTAAGATTTTTGGAATACTTAAATGTTCTGGTGTTATGTAGTTTCGCTTTTATATACCTTTTTTAAAAAATATGTCTGTTGGACCATTTATGCGACTATAAAAAATATTTCTTAAAAAGGAGCTAACTCACATTTTTCTAAAAATGTGAGTTAAATGACAGCAAACGACTTTAGTGCAGGTTCAGAAAATATTGAATAAACATTATCAAAATGCTCTGGATTTTGCCTTTTTCTGTTTTTATGCTGCGAATTTTTTTCTTCGTTTTAAAATTTGTATTGAATTTTGCAGGTTTTTGAGAAAGTAGAATCAGTATCGAATCAGGTTAGTTTGTACTGAATTCAGTACAAATGTACTGGAACGATAACACTGCTGGCAGCAGCCATTCTCAAAAAGTAAGTGGGGGATCATAGTTCTCGGGGGTATAAATAACTGATGAATCCGTGCTTGCTCGAAAATTAAAATAATGGTATCCGTACTTGATTTTAAGTCAATGGGCATTACAAAAAATATGATGTCTCGCGCTAGTGAAAGCGATCCCAACAGATTTTGTTACGTATATAGCAGGTGCGGCCCGTGACTTTTTTTTATAGCTGGGTCAAAATTTTGTGGGCAACTAGTGATATCAACGCAACAAGCAAAATACACTTTTTTAATTAACGAAGGTATTTTAATAGTGTGCTTAGTTTTGCCAAGACATTATTTATCTACAAATAAACACCGCAAAAAACATAAAATAGGTACTATAGTATATTGAACATTGCTACTCTAGATGTTTATGACTTTTAGTATTGCTTATGTATGTGTTTTAGTCATGGATTTCTTAAATAAATAAATCCATGGTTTTAGTCTAAGATTGTTAGCGGCTTCCCGTTTTGATACGTCTCCTCAATAGAGGTAGGGCCTTGTACTAAAAGTATGATTGTTCGTAATGTGTTAGACTCTAAGGTTAGAATAAATAGGCAATACAAGGAAGGATTCTCTCCCTCTCTCTATCTCTCTACCATGAAGCCCTAAGCCATTATAGCTACCTATGCGTAGCTATAATTTTCTTTGAAGTTTTTCTACAGTTTATCCGTTTCATTATTTAAACCGACTATACTACAGGTACTAAAATTGCATTTTTGAAACACCGTTTTCTTTAACAAATACAATGCGCATATTAGGTAATTAGTTTTTCTTTGTCCAACCCAAATGTTTTGAAAGAGTATATTTCACGGGGCGGGGCGGTTCGAGTGCATTGGCCCGAGACCGGCAGCGTCGCCGGCCACGCGCGCAGAAAGCGATATTATTAGTGGGCCGTCGACAAATTTTGTCTCTTCTTAACTTCCTAAAGGGCGTATGTTTATTTCTCTCTTAGTTTTAATACATTTATATAGTCTATACAGGGTGTCTAGAATAGATGATACCACTATTGCTATCTCCTAAACGGTAAAAGATACGAGGTCACTTAAATTAGAGAAAATGTGTCTTTTTTAGTCCCTATTCATATTCCGTTTACGGAGTTGCCAAATTCTCTATAGTTTTTGTCTACAGGGGATTTTTTTAAAGTCACAAAATTTAATTCTTAAATATCTCGAAGACTATTATGGTTAGAAAAAAATTGTTTTAACAAAAATCACACGATTCTTTAACTTCTATAAAGTAACGTTATTGTTTTGTTTATACCATTTGGTTTTAGTGAGTTACTGATACTAACTTGTTTTTTTCAAATACGGACCTGGACTTTTTGCTCCATTTGGTGAAAGAATACTTTATACCCTTTACAACTGTGTATGACTTGAAAATATTTTCCGACGTTTTGATCAAGAATAGTATCATCATCAGGATTTTCTAGCAATACGGACCTGAGCTCTTCCATGTTAAGGCACAATTCACAACCTATCGCTATGGTTTGTGGTTTTTGTTGTTGTGAAATGGGGCATTTACTTGAAAAAAGCCAGGTCCGTACTGGTAGAATATCCTGATGATGCTATTCTTCACCAGAACGTCGAGAAACGTAATCAAGTGAGACACAGATGTAAAGGGTATGAAGTATTCTTTCAAAAAATACAGCAAACAGTCCAGGTCCGTATTTGAAAAAAACAAGTTAGTATCAGTAACTCAATAAAATCAAATCACATAAACAAAACAATAACGTTACTTTAGAGAAGGTAAAAAATCGTGTGATTTTTGTTAAAACAATTTTTTTCTAACCGTAATAGTTTTCGAGATATTTAAGAATTAAATTTTTGACTATTTTTAAAAAATCCCCTGTAGATAAGAAACTGTAGAGAATTTGGAAACTTCGTAAACGAAATATGAGTAGGAACTACAAATGGCACATTTTCTCTAATTTAGCCGACCTCGTATCTTTTGCCGTTTCGGAGATAGCAATAGTGGTATCACCTATTTTAGACACCCTGTATAAACCTATGAGGTCAGTTTAAAATACGACCGAGTCCGGAACAAGCTTGGATATCTTTCGACGATGGCTTCGCTTGATTCTTTCTTGGGCAGTTTTCGCATGGAACTTGCACTTTTTTAAAAGAAAAGTTTGGTTTTAAAAAATAAATTATTAGGTGGATCATTGAAAATAAATTTAGCTGGGTCATTGACCAAATCACCTTATGGACGAGCCGCGCCTGGTATGTGGCAATTTCAATACAAAAGAGAAGAACGAAAAATTTAGTCTCAGTTATTTAAATCCACAACAAACTAGGGCTAAGTTGGGCATGGGATTGGGACCCAAATACATGTTTATAGATAAGTGTCTTTTAAAAACTGTATAAATCGTTTCATGGAAGAAAAGTTAATATTTTGTTGACAAGTATAATTATTTTGTAGTAGGTAAATACTTAAATATTTTTTAAGTGATTTAAGTTTAAACGATTCAATCCAGTGACGCAAGTGTGACTTTATACGAATAATATTTGATACCCTGTGTATCAAAAACAGAGGATTTGCGGGCCCTTACTGATATACCACTTTTTTCTTAGTTTTATAAGACTACGATTAATTCCCACCACCCACTAGGGTTGCAGACCTTACTGTAATATATAGTATTGTACTATATGTTGGCTTGGCGTACTATATACTGTTGAAAATAAATATAGTACGCAAAATTACTATATGTATTTTGTATACTAGCAACATAGACTCCGGCAACGGCAAACTGCGGATACCGTTCACAATGGCCAATTTAAATTAAATTTTGTTATTGTATTCGCAATTCTCGATTCGCGTCTATCAGCTTAAAATTTTGTTGGAGAAAAGGTTTGAGCCTTGATCTTGATCATATTCATACTATTGCTTTAATGATATAGGTATGTTTGATTTTGAGTGTAACAAAGCTGCAAACCTTGCGATGAAGTTTTTACTAGGTACCTAGTAAAAATACACACTTAAGAAATATATACATTTTTGTTAATTTAGAAAAATCTCTTAACTCTAATATACATTTTTGTTGATTTAGAAAAATCTTTTTACTCTATTTTCTCCTATATCGCCTCCGGAGAAGTAAGTACTAAATTTTTTAGTAGGTACTATATTTTTATCACCGCCTGCAAAATACTACATTTTCTCGAAAAAAGTTGGCAACCCTAGCCATAACCCAAATAATACAAGAAATAGCGGATTTTTGCTACAAAGTATGACTATTGAGTTATATTTTGTGGTTCTTCATTGTATATTTATTTGCTGCTTTGTTACCAAATTTGTCAATATAAAAAGCGATAAATAAGGTGTCCTACTTACAATTATTTAAAATAAATTTTGTGTTGCAAGCTAATTGGAACCTCTGGTGGCAAGGATATTCTCATTTTCAATATTTCGCATGTAGCATTCATAGAAAGCACTGACACATAACATTTCGCAACAATGACCGAACTTATACCATAATATTACAGTAGGTATACAAGAATATAAGTAACAAAATTGTCCTATTAATTACAAATATTGTAGGAATTCATACCCTAAGAGACTATTAGTCTTGCTGCATCATTATTCAGCCGTTCCATATTAAAATATATCACGTGGTGCAGATCTGGGAATCGCGCAGACCCTTTTATTCCTCCTGCCTTCTTGTCATACGATCATAAAAGTGTTTCTCAAGGAGCTCCCTCGCTGGTCTCGCGTTAAGGATCCTGGGGAAACTAAATTTTTATGTAGATTAATGTCTGGTAGATTTTTAATAGTAATTTGGTTCTAAGCATATTAACATAAACATTCGAATTTAAATTTCCATCAATGAAAAAAAGGACTTTTAGGATAATCATCCTAAATTCCTGGCCAAAAATTTACGGCCCCAGATTCTCCAACGCTAGACAGATCTAATTTGACAACCAAAAATGTTAAACTGCGAAGTGTAAGAATAAGACAATATTATACTATGAATTTGTTTCTAAGTTTTTTCGCAAATTTCACAAAAGGGCTATTTTAGTACGTACTTTTCCTAATAATACAGGGTGCGGTAGCGAAACTTGCTGATTTGAAAGGCCAATAAAACAAAAAGTTTTATATTTATCGTTTTAATTCTTTTTTCTCGTGTTTCTACATAAATGGAAATTTAAAATTACACCGTTTTAAAAATAATATCCGGCATGTGACGCCCCTCATTGCCAATACAGTCATTTAGTAGATTTCTGAATTTTCGGTCGACTGTGTCGAGCATAGCCATGGGAATGCGGGCTATTGCTTGGCGAATATTCTCCTTCAAATGGGCTAGGGGCTAGGGTCCTTGGACGATCATTGTAAACAATGGATTTCAGATATCCCCATAAAAAGAAGTCGCAAGGGGCTAAATCGGGCGACCGCGGTGGCCACGGAAGATCGCCTCTCAAGGAGATCAGGCGCCTGGGGAAGTTTTCCCGCAAAACACGCATTGCAATTCGCGCTGTGTGTGCCGTGGCTCCATCTTGTTGAAACCAAACTTCCCCAACATCAATTTCTTCAAGATTGGGCACAAAAAAGTTTTCAATCATGTTGACATATCGCTCGGAATTCACAGTTACTGCACGCTCGATTTCTTCAAAGAAGTAATGACCAATGATCCTTATTCTCGACAATGCACACCAAACAGTTACACGTTCCGAATGAAGGGGCCTCTCATGAAGTTCTCTGGGATTGTTAGCACTCCAGTAGCGCATGTTTTGTTTATTTACACACCCAGACAGGTGAAAGTGTGCCTCGACACTAAAGAACACAAGCGCGTCGTTAGTTAAATTTTCAAGCAAAGCTCCACATGCATTTTGCCGAGCAACAAAATCGCGGTCGGTGAGTTATTGCACCACAGCCAACTTGTATGGGTGGAAATGGAGGTCATCATGAAGAATTCGCCTCACAGAACGATCAGAAAGTTGAAGGGCAGCTGCATGCTTGCGTGCCGAGCGGCGAGGCGATCGCAAAACTGACTGTCTTACTGCCTCGATCGTTTGTGGTGTTCTGATGGGCCGTGGTAACCCTATTTTCCTTTTTTGCATATTTCCAGTTCCTCTAAAGGTGTCCACCCAGGAAACAATTGATTGCTGGCTAGGAACAGGACCTTGGGCGGGAATATTGAAGTGTGCGCGAAATGCACGCTGAGCGGCGACAATCGACCGACCGTTAGAAAAGTAGGCCTCTACGGCAAACGCGCGTTGCTTCTTCGGCCAGTGCATTTTCGCTACTGAGGCGGATGATAAACAAATTTCCCGACCCACCTCTTCGAATGATACCGCCCCCACCCTCGGCCTACTACGCATCCTATCACGGCGCCTCATTCAAATCAGCAAGTTTCGTTGCCGCACCCCGTACAACTAAAGTCATTCTACCAACACGTTCTAAGATGCAAATCATTTGGAAACCACGCAAATCCCTGAAATATTAAAATAACTCATACCATGGAATGGGACTGCTTTAATACATGGGGTGCTACTTTACTAAACACTTCAGTGAAATAAATTTAAATCTATTCCCGCCATATTTTTCAAATCATCGCGGTCATATTGAGATATGGCAACGCCTCATAAGGTATCTTCCTTTCACCCCAAGGAGGAGCTCCCGTACAGCTCCTGAGCCGCACACAGTTGTTCCATTCAACTGGGGCATCAAGCACCTGAACCGTTCGAGCCCTATCCCCCCTGCCCTCTCATGCATTACTTGAATTGAGCTTAATGTCAAACTTGTCAATTTGTTCCTTTCAGAACGGTGTCGAGTGACTCCGGGGCGAGTCGCTCCGGGGCGTCAGACACCTGAAAGGAATATTACTATTGTCTAAAGTATATACATTTCAAAGATAAACCGATGTAAATATTAACCCTACACGTCACAGTCAGACGATCTCGTCGAGCCTCCAGCACAGCCCCATGAAACTTCTTATGGCAAGTATCGAAACACGCTTAGTTACGACATACGTACCGGCCAGACTTTTTTCGAATAAAGTTCGGACATACAAATTTTTCTTTGTCTCTTTTTAAATGTTCAACCATCGATACTACAGACAGAGATGGGTGCGTTATAGGCGACCAATTCAACAATCAACAATTTCATTATTTTACCACCCTTCTTCCCGGTCTGGCCGTCTGGAAAGTGGACTCGCCCATAAAGATGTAAAAATGGCTGCTGGTCATTTTTAGCTTTGCAGTAGCTTTTTATTTAATTACAGCATTCTAACAAGAAGATGGATTATTTTTTCTCTTCCAGGTAAGTAATTCAAATATTTTGTTGGTATAAGTTACTTTTATTACAATACCATTGTTTTTCAAGAGAAATGCTCCGAAATGTATAATCATACAAACTTTAGAAGGAAAGGAAGTGATGAAATTTTTCATTTATAAGCATAAACGTCTTAAAAATCCGTGTTGATAAGCAAATAATAGATAGGACACCTATTTACTCTTTGCTTTTAAGCTTCAAAAACAAACAATTCGAATATTACACCAATGATTTCGTGTGTTGCATTGAGTGCTCGACAAGGCTACCAGTAGAATTTTTAAAGTAGTGTTTCAGTGAACCTTTTAAATAAAATCTTCAATCAATCAGCCATTTAAATAAAATTCCTATCTTGTATTATTATGATGGCATATAACTTGTTTTCTTTAAAGCAAAAATAAGGTAAGCTACTAAAAGGTTTGGTTGGTATATATATTCCGGAAGCAATTTTCTTTTGTACCTTCATATTATGTGAAAAAAAGTTGATATACAATTGATCAGCCTTGTACGAAAACTGTGCAATGAACATAACTTTTTTCTTGGCAATAGTAGTAATAGATCAATTGTAGCCATCATGTATTTAGTGAATTTTTCTTTTATTATACAGATAAAATTGTTGTAAAAGTAACCTTCCAGTATCTTTCCTAAATAAGTTGTGTGTTATAATTTAGGTACTTAAAATGTTAATAGTCATGTACTCATTAATTTTAGGTTTCTTGTTGAATTGTGGGTAGGATCACAACAGGCAAACAGGTATATTGCATCAGGAACTATTATAGATTTTGTTTTAACAAAACAAAGAATCGACCTACGAACCATGGTAATGTAGTTTTATTTCATATCTATAAATTTCTCAGTGGTATATTTTACAGTGTCTAAGTATTAAGTATTTGTGTTTCAGTTCTAGTGCATTAACGTCACATCTAGGTTTTACAGGTTTCAAAACTCTAAAAAATTATTTAAAATATTCCTTTGACAAAAATTCCGATTACAGTTTCACAGAAGAATATTGGACTATTTGAGCAAACGTGACAAATATTGTAATGTACTGTATTATAAAAGTCTGAAATCCTTTTTTCTTTTTCATGTCATATGAGGAGTCCAAAAGCACAGACTACCCAAGCGAAGACTAACTTATTTGGTTTGACATTATCAATACAAGTTACGTCTATTTTTTGACAGGATTGTGATTATGATTAAGGACTTTTTCTTAGGTATGCTCAGTTTACATGGTCTTATTTCTTCTGTATGCCTTAAATTAATTTTGAGAAAATCGTGTTCTTGGTTTATGTTATTTATAAAAAAACGACCAGAATATAATGTATATCGTTTTTCATTTCTATAAATTGTGTTGTTTTAAAATTTAGGTATGGGTGAGTATCTATAAAGTGTTGCATAGTTTTAAGCCATTGATGAAATGTTTATATTTGTGTTTCTTTTTGATAATAAAGTTACCTATCTCAACTTCATTAAGTTTGATTTTCCTTTTCATATTCATGCTAGACGATATATTTTAAAGTGGATTTAAAACTTATGAATTTATTTGGCATCAAACCTATTTGGTTTTGATTCCAAATAATTTTTTAAGTTTTATTTGCTACTTTAAAATATTTAAAATAACCATAAATATGAAGTTTTAAATTGCGCCTGCGCCACCTTTAGTTCCCAATCCCGCCACCGTTCCCAAACGTCCAGACTAATTGTCGCTGTAATTTGACGTTTGACTGACATTTCATATGACCTTCGACTCGATCCGTGCTGCGACAAATAACAACGCTAGTTTTGATTCCTATTCGTATTGGCCGACCGGACATTAAATTGAAAGAGGCGTGCCAGAGAGCTATCGGCGGTATTTCGCAGGATTGTAATTAGGCTGTCTAGTGAAAAAGGCTATTCGACTTTCTTTCGAGTTTTGACTTGTTTTGTAGTTTTAATTTTTTGCGTTGATTTTTAATCGTTGTTTTATTTGTTCGGTTGTCAAGGCTGGTAATTATTTTAGTTTTTATTTAATTGTAAATAGTTTTGCAGTTTAAAGTTTTCCTTCTCATTGTCAATGCGGCCCTGTTCAAGGTCACCGTTTGAACCGATTACTTGTAGGCAGCGTGCACCTGTTTATATTCGGTTTATCGTCGAAATAAATAGACTTTAGGAAACTCCCATAAACATTTGGCGGCCAACTGTTATATTTTTAACAAAATACTAAGTGCTGTTTAAAAGTCTATAAAATTAAGATTTCTTATTGGCAGTATAACTTTAGCCGTGGAAAACTCACTGAGGTAAATGTAACTACGTTATTTAAAACATGGCTGAAAATTTTAAAGTTATGTAGTGGGGTTACTTTGACTGGGTAGGCTGGGCAACTTCTAACGCGATCAAAATAATAAAGTATATTTATTTTCAGTTAAACTATTTGCATTATGGTACGGTATTATAAGAAAAAGCCGGTACTAGGCTCTACTGCATTTATACTCAGCAAATTATACGAGTAGAGAAAGCTCTACATGCTGCCATAGCTGATGACACTATTAGTATGCAAATGGCCGCTATAAAATATAAAATTCCTTGCCACATTAAGTAACAAATACAAAGGAAAGCATGTATAAAAAGTCGTGGAGCTCTGACTGTTTTTCTGAAATGCAGGAAAGGTGCATCCTTGCTGCGGCACTAAAATGCGCTGACATGCGATTCCCGATGAATCTGTTAGATCTAGGAATGATGGAAAAACGATATTTAGAGAGAAAATGGTTAAACAATTTTCCAAAATTTAAGTCTTTAGAAACGTCACACAAATTTTTATGGTCAGCGCCTTGTCACTAATATTAAACAAGCACGTTCCACTGTTCCAAGAGAAACCCTAGAAACAATTTTTTTTAATTAAAGGAAATCCTCCGAGATCACTACCTTTAATTATGACGAATCAGACGACCCTGATAAAAGAAGATGAGTAAAAAAATTTGCAATCATTCAAAAAGTGCTACCACAATAATGGATGGAACACTTTTGCCACCACGTTATTTATAAAAGTCTGAATCTGTACGATGCATGGAAAGAATATGGACCTGTGAGAAAACCCTGTTGCTACCAACCGTGTTGTTCCAGAGGTACCAGATATACGTAGTAGAACTACTAATGGATGGATAGACACCGTTGCTTTTCGGGACTGGTTGATGACATTTTTGTTCCAAGCAACAAGACTAGAAGGCCGCAAGGTCTTAATAGGCGACAATTTATCGTCTCGTCTAGACGACAAAGTGATGAAAACCAGATTAATTTGTTTGTCTAATATCGAATTCAAAACACCTTTGCCAGCCTCTAGACGTTGGATTTTTTAGAGCCATGAAAAGTGCATTGGGGACTGTTTTAACGAAATGGAAAATGCAAGATTTGAGATGTTCTAGCGTACCACATCTTTTAAAAAAATGTCTGCTTTACACGAAACTATCGAGATCAAGAGTTGCGAAGACAGACGAGAATTACCAGGTGATACAGAACAGATACAGGAAGGTGGTAGAGGAATTCTTCCTCGACCGAGGTGGTACCACCCCACACACCCTCCTAAATGCCAGGCCGTCCTAAGACATTCAAGCGCCCTGGGCTAACAAAATGAAGCGCCCTCAGCTCACATGGGCGAAGTGAGCTGAAAAGCCCGCCACGGCGCCTAACGCCCTAGGGCTGCAGCCCCTATTAGCGCAATGGTTAGAGCGGGCCTGCCTAAAGGGCTGGTGAAATTCTTAGGAATGTTTCTAGCTCTGGGTGTGTGAGTCGGCTTTGATCAACACAGCCCACGGTACCTTAGTACTTAGGCTTGCTGCCTTCGTGGGTTGTGTGAAGATAAAAAAATCTTCAGCAGTTCGACGCCTCTTAAAAAATAGTTTTTCTGCAGCTGGTATACATTCTGTAAATAAATTTGCAGTTTTAAAAAATAAAATACCCAAAAATGAAAACCCAAACCAAACACATGACTATGTTAAAAGTATTCTTACTGAATATCTAAAAAAAAAAGAGATTCGTGAATAATGAAAGTAACCTGAGAAAAACAAAAAAAAAAGAAAACTAAAAATGTTGAAGCGGGAAAAAGTATTTCTACATTAAATGAAGTGAGGGCCAAAATTGGCAGAAAGAAAGATAAAATTCGAAAGAAGGTAAATACAGAAGCGAACCTAAAATGAGTTTGGTGAACCTTCAAGATACGCTCGCTCAAAATATCGTCCCCCCTTTTTCCCAACCCTCTACTGACAATTTAGAAATAAAAAGTTTTATTCTGGTCGAATTCAAATACAAAGAAAATTCTAAAAAAGAAAAATATAAACAGTTTGTTGCACAAATACAGGAAATAATAAATGAGGTTACTTTATGGTTAAATGTATGCGACCGTAAGTATATGCTTAAGAATAATATTTGTTTTTCCCGTCATAGACGAGATTTGTGAAATTTCAATTAGTAATGTAAAATATAAATTATGGCCAACCAATAACTGTCAATAAAGGCCTTGGTATTTGCTTTAAGAGAGACAACTGGAAATTTTTGTTTTTTAATTTTTGGTGTTTTATTACCCAATAAAATTCAATATATATTTTTTCAAGAATGAACAAAATTTTTGAAATGATTTCGTTCTGGCTGACAGAGCAGACAATCAAATAAATTTCAAAAAAATACCTAATAACACCAGAATTTAAAGTGTACATTTAACAATCAAATTTTATTTTGATCAAAAACCCTTTCCACGGTGCCTAAGTTTTTAATGAAAATCTGTCAAAACCTAACTGAATAACTAGATCTTAATTTAAACCTGTACTAAATCTTTAACCTTTTTAGTGAATCTACACGTAAATTTTTTAAGATGCTGAGTATGCTTTGCAACCCTTAAATATAAATTTTCTGGGATCAATACCCTTTACCCCCGAATGCACCGACTTTTTCTTAAGTGCAGAGTAGTTAAGTCGAACTTTAATATAACAAATACTTAAATCTGAATTTCGTTGCACCGTCACAAAACCTCTCCAGCTTAGTTTCTTTGTAAAGTTTAAAGCGTATAAAAAAATTGTCGATTTGTTCAAAATAGTTCTTACTCTCGCAATTTTTTTTTTTTGGAAAACCATATTCTACTAATTTAAGGAAATCTATATCTTCTTCATAAATATTCATGTTTACTTATACATATATTAGGTAATTTTAAATAGATTTTATTATTGCAACAACGAAAAAAAAGCAAACCCCAAGTTTTGTTCTTATTGTTGTCCGCCGTCATTTACGATACGTCACATCTTTTTGTTAAGGGCTCGCTAAGCCTTCTAAATCGGGGGCTTAGTTAAATTGGCTTTAAGAGAGAAGAAAGTCAACCTTAAATTCGGTGCAACAAAAATCCCAGTTTTAAGTATCACTTAACGCTAAGTGTTAACTTAAAACGTCTGTGCACTCAGGGGTAAATGGAAGAATTATGACAATTATGTAAAAGCAAGCAGCTTTCATCAGTGAAAGAATATTTCTAATGACGGTTTTATATTTGTGTTGTTTTCCGTGTATTTCTTTGTGAAGTTCAGGACAGGATTGCAACATAAAATTTCTAAATTTGAAATAATCTAAATAACCTTAAGCATTTATATTGGCATCCTGAAATACATGAAAAGCTACAAGGAAAACTACACGAATGTTAAACCGGTGCCGGTGAGCCGGTCTAATAAGATTTTTTATAGTGAATAGCCAACACCCCTGAAATACAAAGCCTCAGTGCTCGAGTGACGTCATTACATCTAGGCCGGGTATTTGATATAGTAGGTTAATAGAATAATTATGAGTTATAGGTGGTAAAAGTATGTAGTAAAAAGCTTAAAAAATATTTTTCGTTAAATTTATATTTAAAGAAGGTTTACAAATAGGTAATCTAATCTATACTTGCTATTAGTGGCGGCTCGCCGGTTAACAGGTAGGGTTGGGGAATAGTTTTTTTGGTCTCCTCAAATAGCATAAGTAACTTATAAATAAACAAATATATAGAAGTACCTGTATGCAATTCATCACACGAAATTTTTTGTTTTTTTGATCTCCTATGAGCATTTTATGTTATACATAAAAAAATATAGATATGACATACGATCTAAAAGTTGGCGTAAAGTTGATAACACAACTTGTCAGTAGATAAAAGTATGACTTGTAATTTGTTGTTTAAATAAAGGTCACTATCGGGATATTATGTCACTTTTCGATAAATTTAGGGGTAATTATTTAGTAAGAGTATGTAATTTTCTTTTCTTATTTTTACCCAAGCGATCATTTTTTTGCCACAGTAATTTCTTATTAATGTATTTGAAACACTGCTAAGTATAATTTTTGCAATACCTATTTCTGAATGTTCATTACATTCTGCAAAAGGAGCTAGACGTTTTCGTTTAATAAGGAATTTAATAAGTAAATTACACAGAAGGGCTTTTTTATTAAAAGTATCCAAGAAAATATCTTCAAAACCTTGGATTAATTTCTTAAAAATAATGTAAGCAGTTGCACTATATCTACTACTGATTCGGGAGGGTACAATAACCCTCCACGATTTAGATTATTAATAAGATTGTAATTGTCTTCAACTATACAGGGTTCATCATAAACTAGTGCTCTTTCACACTTTAGTTGTTTTAAAGCAATGTAACAGCAGTATCCGCTTAAATAGGTTATTATGACCATTTCGTTCGTCACTGCTTTAATATCACAATTTTCTATAGTTATTTTAGGGAATAAGGTTTCAGCTGGGTTAAAATCGCCTTCAGGTTCATTTTCAAGAGGTTCATAGAATCTGTGTATAGTGAACTCTCCAAAATTCCGAGATTTAAGTTTCAATATGGACTGAATTCTCAGTCTTTTTCTGATTCATATAACTGTCGGATTGATATATGGTAATGGCCACCAGCTAATTGCCTGTATTTACCAAATCATCCTTCCAGTGGGTCTGTCTGGAATTTGCCCAACAATACGTAATTCATATCCTGTTCTGTTAAACGATAATTAGTGATTTGCAATAGTGTGTAGATGTTTGTTGCAGTATGTGTTTGCCGAGTAAATCTATTAGAAAAATTACTTGCCTTTCAAGTGTCTAACCAATTTAGCATTTTTTTGCAAAAATTCTAACTTGGGATCGAGCACAGACTCACCTACTTTGTCTTTGACTACTGGTTCTTGGTATATGTCTCGTAAATGTTTACCTTTAAGAGGTGTTTTTACATTGACAATTCTCCACCATGTCCATATAATATCAATACAATTTGCAATGTCCTCTGAATGGGGTAAGTTATTTCCAAAACCTCTTAGAGCTTCTATTACAAAAGGGTTGCACATTTTTAGAGCTAACTTGACATTCCGCCTCTCTAAAGATGAAGGAAACAAAGCTTCTAAACTTAATGAGTCAACATGTTTTAAGAATTTGCCCTGTTCAAGTTCATACATTTTTTTAATTACCGAGAACCAAGCAATTTTTGCTTCAGCAGTCTCAAAATCAGGATAACAAAATGTCTCAGTCGGTTTAGAGTTAAGCCAATTGGTAAAAATACATTTTAATAAATGTACTGGATCATAAATATAAAACAGTGGCCTTACTGGGTCAGTAGAATGTGGATAGACAATACTAAGTTGTCCAGTAGGTTAAAAATGGGACATTGCTTTACCATTAATTGAATTATTATCACTAATAGTGCAAAAAACTATATATCCTATTTCTTCTAAATTTTCTATTAAAGTCTTAAGAAAATTCTATATCAGTTCGGAGTTTTTTTGATACAGGGGATATTAATTACTTCTTTAAGATTTGAGCATACACTAGTTATTATAAACGCGTATGCAGACGAAGCTGAACTATTTTCATTCACGGATGTTCCTCAGTATTACCTGCTTTATAGTCTAAATAGGGTTCGATATGTATTTCATCAAGAAGTAAAATTACATATTTGTCTTTATCGGTTAAGAATTGAAGAATATTACGAGCGTAGGTAAGAAAAGTTTTTCTTTCATCAATATGAGGATATGTGGGAAATTTAGTACAGATGCCTTTTATCATTTCGGGATGAGGCAAAATGAGTGGTCCATGGTGCCGTAAATATTTGTAGGCATGGGGGCTTATAGTAAATAAAATTGAACATAAAATCATAGTATTGGGTGAATATCTATATATTTCTTTTGCGGTGTTAGGCAAACTAACTTGTTCAGAAATAAAATGTATTCTTTGGGTTAATCATCATCATTGTCAGCCAGGTTGCTAGTAGGCTACTGTCACAATACTCTAGATACCGTGTAGACATCACACTTTCATGGCAGAACTATCGAGGCGACTGTCACGAAAGTACTTTCGTGAGAGTACTATCACCGGGAAAGAGAGGCTTTATGCATAGTTGTCTTTATGCGAGAGTAACAGGAAAAATAGTTTTTTCTACAAACGTCAAAAAATGACAAGGTTCGCGCATTGATAACAATATGCGAAGTGACACTTTTTTTCATTTTCCTGTTACTATGACCCCGCGTGCGCGAAGTAGTGTGCGAAATAGGAATTTCGCGCACAGCATGTAAATTATACGTTGGCCAGCGGATCTGTGTCTATCAAAGGAATTTAAGGAATGCGCTTTAGTCTACAAACCAAATTTATTTCTAAATGTTTAACAATGATTAACACTTTTCACCTGTATAAAAGTATACATATTTTGACGTTTGTAGAAAAAATTTTGTTTGCAACTCGTGCGCGAAATACTTTAGTGATCTCGACTATTTTTTTAACTCGGCTGTGCCTCGTTAAAAAAATTAGATCTCGATCACTAAGGTAGCATTTCGCGCCCTAGATACAAAAATAACTATTTGTTTTGGTTACCCAATGGCAATGTGTATTGCGAAAGTACGTATTCAAGTTTTTGTTGACGTTTAAGTACCACCGTGTATTTTAAGGTTGTTATGGAAATTTCAATTACACGTATAAGTTTATGATTGTGTTGATATAATATGCAATTTATTTAAACTGGTTAATATTTAAGTTTTTTTTTCGTTATAGAAAGACCAAAAGACAACTACAATACAAACAGATGATAAGTAGCATAACAACTTATTACCCAAAACACAATTTAAAGGGAGCAGCTAATACGTGAGTATATAATAGATTATTATAGATGAGATAGCGGCAGTTTTGGTCCATCTATGCATGACTGAACAAATGTCCGGGTCTTAATAAAGTATTTATTAGGTATAATTGCAAATAAAAATTTATTTCGGCAGGGCACTCCCTGGGCAAAAATTGTTTTTCATTAAAGTTATAAAAATTTGCTGGTTGTACTATATCAATATCAGTATTTGACCATGGCAGCCAAAAATAAGCTTAACCTAATTTCTAAATCAAACTGAACTTTTATAAAAAGTACTCAACTTTTTTTGATAAATCAAAAACTACAAAATTTCTCTGCTCCAACTTTCTGGAACACGCTGTATAATTTGAACTTTGTACTTTTGTGCGCCACGATACTGTAACTGAAATAAACGAAAAAATTAAATAACAATTCCTAATTTTTCACGACGGATCGCTTTAACCGGTATAAAGCTTATGTCGCAGCATCGCTGCTAAAAGTACCGGTGACTTGATGATCATTGCCATCGGTATACCGGTGACCTGAAAGTCGCTGCTAAGATCGTCTCTAACTCGTGTCTACACATGGGACAGTATTGACAGTAGCGGCTGTCGCGTCTACTATCTACACGAATACATTTTTAATATGGACGCGACATTGTCGCCGATACTTTGTCAAGACTCTGTTCGAGGCCTAATGTGTGTGCGTTCTCTAATTTTGCCCAACATAAGAAAAACTGTAAACTCGCTAAATATTTCAAATAGTGAACCCAATTGCGTTCATTTTATGTATCGTCGCCCCATAGAGGGACAAGTTGAAAATTTGCGATTTTGAGATATGTGCATTTTTGGGGTCAGAAATACTGGCTTAAGCTACTAAACTACTAGAATTGGTGTTTTTATGACATATTATGTATTTGGTAAAACATATCTCAGTGTTGCAAAAGCTCAAAAATGTACTGCTGTTTGGTGCAACACTGGGTTAAAACATATATCCTACTGTTTCACCAAAATATATTTGGGTAAGACTGGGTTAAAACACATGTCCCACTGTTTTATCAAAATACATTAGTTAAAATACATATATGTAGATCTCGTACTGTCGTTCTATACCAATTAGATCAGTTTAAGCTTGTCAGTTGTCAGTCGTCAAGTGGATATTAATATTAAAGGAGGTATTTTGTGCAACTGTAATTAAGTAAATATGAGTGAGCTAAATAAAAACAAATTGATAAAAACCCGATACCTTACACTAGCCAAACAACAAACTTTAGAGAAAGAGCAGAATGACAAAGGTATAAGAATAAAATTAATAATATAACTTTACTATACATCGTCCATTAATTCTGCTATTTTTCTTGATCATATTCCGTGTATTTGGGGAGCATTGTTGTGGCTTAATTAACCATACCACAAAATTACCATTTTTTTGGATTGTGAGGTACCTAACTGCAAAGGCGCCATTTCGCATACAGAGAAATCAAAAGCTTCTAAGCTAGATCACTAAAATTCTATTAACAAAGATGACTATTATTACCAGCCACCAGTTTTACAAGGCAGTCAGGTGACCATACCCAACCAAGATTAGCTTTTAGTGACAAATAACAGTAAACAACATAGTAGTACTCTTATTGAACTTCCTTCAGTACCACTTACTCAAAAGTTGTTGGCAAATTCAGTAAATCATGAAAGAAGCAACTATAAAACTTCTTCTGTCTTTTCTCAAGATGGCGCACTGTACGAGATCCAGATTTTGTTCCTAGCGACAAAGAAAATACTCACCATGAAGTAAGCAATAGAGCCAGATGTCACAGAAAGTACAAAAAGAATGAAAACAAGGAAAAACAACTAGCAAACAGCAATAGCTTGGGGTTAGTTATAGTAAAAGCAAATAACTTGACCAGTTTATATTCCCAATAAATTTGCGACTTTAGTAAAGTCTGCAAAGAAAAAATAAAATACATATTATGTCACTGAAATGTCAACAGAGGTTTTGATGGATTGGAAGAAAACTAGTTCAATAATGGATACCAATTTCAACAAAAACGATGAAGGAGAAAAGGTTGTACGGAACGAAGTAAAAATTATAAGAATAAAAAAAGATGAAGCAAATAAAATATTTACAATACTTATACGCAAGAGAACGAATACGGAAGCAGCGAACAGAAAAAATAGTATTACTCCCAGCGTATTTATAAGAAGCTGCCGCCAACACCAAAAATTAAAAAGGAAGATTTAGTTAGCTGGTGCAATCGCAAATTGATTCCTAAAAGCACCACCATTTTTTCATGTCACTAAATGCTGCTGCTAATATTGACAATGATTCCGAATAAAAATAATAATAGTTATAATAATAATAGTAATAATAATAATAATAATAATAATAATAATAATAATAATAATAATAATAATAATAATAATAATAATAATAATAATAATAATAATAATAATAATAATAATAATAATAATAATAATAATAATAATAATAATAATAATAATAATAATAATCACAATAAACGTATTATTTTATTAGTTCATGGCAGTTTAATTAATATAATTTGTTTATTTAAAAAATATATCAGTAAATCGCTAATGACCGTTTATAGTTTAAAATAATACTGTATACCTAAAATTAGCATCCAGTAGTTCATTTCAAATTCTACTAAGAAAACCTTTAAGTTGGTTTTATACTGATACCCATAGGTTTTATAATTTTGTGTGTGTGCAACAGTGAGACAAGTTAATTATTATTTTGTTGCTAAGATTCCATATATTAATTAATACATCATAAAAAAAATGACCAAAGTTTTTTCAAAATTCATGCGGTAACAAAAAATGTATTTAAACCTAATAAGTGGAGAGCTACTGAACCCTGTTGGTAACGGTATTTGCAGAATGTTGAAAATTTCTATTGAAGTACAAACATGGATCTATTATAATAAGGATTCGATGTTCCGTATACTGTGACCGTATCGAACGTGAAGCCTTATATTTGTTGTTTGTTTTCTCTTGGGGGAACAGTTTACAAACTTTAAGGAAATACCACAGGAAATACGTAATTGAATCAAGAATGGTAGTAGAAAGAAGTAAAATAGCATCGGAGTGTTGGAGCTCAGAAGTGTTGCTGTCTGTGCTGGTTGCTAGGAAAACGGCTGAACCTCGGTCTGAACACTCGGTTACACGTACGTCTTTGTCTAATGAACTAGAAAACAAAAAGTGCGACTTATAGATTTATAAATGACTCGGAGCGACTTTAAATAAACACCTTTAGAAATCACATAACCTATAAATAATAAAACCTTTTTAACTTAAATTTATTATTATTTCGCAGAAAAAGTATTTTAGGGCTTTTATTACTTTTAGTAAATATTGTGATGCTTCTAACGTATTTTTTGTACAAAAATATAAGGTAAAATAAGATGTGGCCAATGTTTACAACTTGTGTTTACAGTGTCGCTTAGAATGGTTTGTTTTGGCTTCAAAGAATATTAAATCATCCCGTATCCATTCTTAATAAATCCACGAGTACCTACAACCATAAGTAAAAGTCATGACCTGGCAAGTCTCTCCCGGTCGCGTCATCAACCCCTGGATTTTTGAAAATGTAAAAAAAGTAAAAAATTAAACTTAAGTTACAAGCTTCAAATTTTAATATGTTTGAATTTAGACATTACAAAATACAAAAAAAAATTGCCAGGCGATTCTGAAGGTCGCACGCACCTGCGAGGTGATTCTGAATGTGGTCTGTGCAGGGCATAAAATAAACATTGTACTACAAGGTTCTAACTTTTAAAAGGCTCTTTATTAAACGATTTAATGTAAATATGTTCAAGGCCAGGCGATTCCGATGATCGCAAGGGCCCGCCATATGCGGAGAAAGATAAAACGGGAGTGCGATAGCGAGAAGATTGGAGATGCTAGGTATAGGATGGTTGGAAGAAATGGAATAAAATTTCAAATTAAGTATTTTTTTTAAAATTTTTATCATAAAAAATACTTTTTTTCAACTAAAAATTATTTCCGATATTATACAGGTTACCCGAAAAGTCTTAGTAGGGGCAAATATCTGTGCTATTAGTAAAGATAGATACATCAAATTTTAGGTGTATCTTATTCGTTAATAAATCTACTTTTTTCTGTAATTTAACTTTTTCAACCAGCTTGAGTGGTCACACTAGGGAGTTGAGGTCAAAAATTTTAAATCCAACCCTATGCCGTATGGTACATCGTTTTAAAGGTCTTCAAAAAAGAAAAATTTTACCGCAAACACAAGGTATGTATCCTAGTCCGTTTTAAAATGGCAAGCCTATAAAAATTACAAATCGTAAAAGAAATTAAAAATTTAAGTAGGTAATCTTTTAAATTCATTTCTCTTAATACCTTAAAAGTTATTCAAAATGACCACCATGAACTTCTTGGCAGTAATAAAGTCGATTCTCGAAAATGTGAGAAGTGAGTTCCAAAACCGACTTTATTATCTACTGCCAAGATATTCATGGTGATCATTTTGAATAACTTTTAAAGTAATATTAAGCGAAATATTTTTTTTTCAAAATTTGTAATTTTTAAAAACGAATTAAGATACGGACCTCGGGTTTGCGGTAAAACGTTTCTTTTTTGAAGACCTTTAAAATAAGGTGCGGCATAGAGTTGCATTTAAAATTTTTGACCCCAACTTCCTAGCGCCGCCCCTCAGGGGGGTTGAAAAAGTTAAACTAAATAAAAAAGTGGATTTAGTAACCAGTAAGATACACTTAAAATTTGGTGTCTCTATCTGTACTAATAGCAAAGATATTTGCCCATACCAAGACTTTTTTAGTTAAAAAGTATTTTTTCTACGATCGTTTTAAAAACTAGACTTTTTACGCCTAAAGTGCATAAAACACACCTTTTTTACAAGCTTTTATTTAACTTCACCTGTTAGTATGTATGTTTGTATGTTAGTGCTTCCAATAGTAAGTGAAACCACAAAAAAAAAGTAACGCAGCAGACACCTTTGACGCAACAGTGCCGATAAGGGCTAGTCATATGCGTCCCAAAATCTTCTAACCAATTTAAGATGGGACACAATAAAAAGTTTTAACTTTTTAACCAAATATTATTTATAAGTATATCAAAACCTAACTGAATCTGCAAAAAAAGATGTTTAACCATTGAAATAAGTATATTCATGGGCGTACCGTCGACCGATAATTAAGACTTTAAGTTAATGACATACATACGTTGTTATTTTTATAATCGTTTTGTAGTGTACATATTATATCTATTAATTCCTAGTTTGAACAGCGGTTTCGCCCGCGGCCTCTGAAAAACAGCTTGATATCGCTGTAATGTAGGTCAGTCACTATTTGCATACAATATACCACAATATTAATGCTTGCTAGGTTTCATCATATTTCTGTATGCTATTACCCAGGATACAAAGTAGCATATTATGTCCTATTTTGGGGAATGAATGATGTATCTGCAAATATTAATTAAAGCATCCAAATTAATTACATTATACCCTTTCCAATCCCATCCAGTATAAGAATGGTATACATTTTAGAAACCTGTCAAATCGATTATCAATAATAAAATAAAAATATTTGCATGCTGTTGGAATCGTCAGAAGATTCGGAGTTAGAATCATTCGCATTTTGAATTACAAGTGGTGCTACTGGCGGTAAAATAGGATATTCGTCTTCTTTTTTTATAACGTGGGCTACACAGTTTCTCCAAATATCACGGCTCAGTTCACTTATTACTCGTCGAATATTATCCAGTACCACTGCACTTAATGTTGGTGACTGATTACATTTACGAAGACGTTTTTTTTATAGTGCCCCAAATCATTTCAATTGGATTAAATATGCAATAATAAGGAGGTAACCGCAACAGGGTATGGCCGTGTCTAGTGCAAAGATTATCAATTACATATTCATTTTTAAAATTTCGACTTTATCATTTTTATCAGCTCTTTTTTTACCGGGGCCTCTTCAGGAATTTGCATATTTTTACGCCCCATTAAAATTTAAAATGTCTTCCTTTTTAGTATTATTATTCGGTATTTTGTTTAATATACGCGAATGATATGGTGCATTGTCCATGACGATTACCGAGTTTGGTGGAATGTTTGGTAAAAGCTGATCAACAAACCACTTTTCAAATAAATCCCCAGTCATGTCCTCATGATAATCAGCAGAAGATTGGGTTATGTTTTTGGCCGACAAAAGCAGTGCATTGGGCACGAAACCGTTTTCACCTCCGGCATGAAGTATTATCACGCGCTTTCCTCTTGAACACGGTGCATTTAAACTGCAATTTTGAGTTTCATCTACCCTACCGTACTGAACAACATCATAAGTATCAAACCATGTCTCATCTAGATACACTATATACCTATTTGATTCCCGGTAATTCTTTTATTTTACGCAAATATTCGTGACGATGTTCAACAAACATTATAACCATCTGATTATCATTTTTTTTGTGTTTAAATCCGCAATTTAATAAAATACTTCGAAGAGTTTCCAAAGACTGATGATTATAATCAGGGTAATCGCGTAACTTATCCCGGGTCATTTCTAATGTTGACACCGTATTTTCCTTATATAAATTGTAAACAATTCGTCGAATAATATCTTTTGCTGCATCGTCAACTTTCTGAAACTTTTGATTATTTTTCTTTCGCTTTGCCGAATGATCTGTAACATCTCCTGTTTTAATTACGCAATAAATTGTAGATATCGAAAGTTGTGTTAATTCGTTAACTCTTTTTATAATGGCTTTATCTGACTGTGCCGGATTTTCTTTTTTTAAACAGGCGTAAATATTTAGAATTATTCGTTGACTTTGAACATGTAAATCTTTATTAAACTCCGGACATTTTTCGACTGGCTATGCCACGGTCGGTCTGTACCGAAGGTAATTCAACATGTAATAATTCGCTTTCATCTACCTCAAAAGGTCGCCAAAAAGCCATCATTATAACAAAAATTTACTTACATAAACCACGTATCTAAAAACAAAAACACTTATAATACGCACTTCACTGGTAAAAACTTAAAACTACTGTTTTAAATAAATCAAATTTTAAAAAAGCATGTGTTTAGACGTTATGTCACAATTAACTGGAAATGACTCCGCCCACTACATGCGATAATATAATATAGTGGAAAAGGGTCAAAACGCATCGTCGCGGCAGGTGTCCGTTTACCAGACATGCAGGTGCTGCTTGAATTGTATAGGGAATGTATCACTAAGAAATTTGCATGAAATGTGAGTGTTTTACTGTCTCGTAGCGAGCAGTCCTGGTATTAGCGGCAGGCCTTTGTCTAGCTTTTTATGCCATTTAAATCCTAAGAATTTCTATTTGTGAGATTCCATTTGGTTTGGAAAAAATATATATTTAGGTCAAATATTGTAATCAAAATTTCGACTAGTTCTAATTAAGCTAGAGCTTTGAAATTTTGTACACGTATATAAGTCCGATAACTATGCAATATAGTGTATCTAATATTGTTCTAAATCCAATATGGCGGATTACCTTTTTCTTTACAATACCGTTGATATGGGTATCAAATGAAAGGGGTTGACGAGTAGATTACGATAAGCTATGCGACGTCATTCTAAACCCAATATGGCGTCTACCACAAGATGGCGGATTACCTTTTTTCACAACCTCCTTGACATGGGTATCAAATGAAAGGGTTTGACGAGTGCAATACGATAAACTATGTGACGTCATCCTAAACTCACTATGGCGGACGATACAACACAAGATGGCGGATTACCTTTTTCTTCACAATCCCCTTGATTTGGGCATCAAATGAAAGGGTTTGACGAGTAAAATACGATACGATACGAAAATACGATCTGCCGTCATTCTATACCCAATATGGCGGACGCCACAAGATGGCGGATTACCTTTTTCTTCACAACCCCCTTGACATGCGTATCAAATGAAAGGGTTTGACGAGTAGAATATGATAAACTGTGTGACATCATTCTAAACCCCATATGGCGGATTACCGTTTTCTTAACATTCTCCTTGATATGGGCATTAAATGAAAGGGTTTGACTAGTAGAATACGATAACAGGTAAAATTTCTTGTGATAGTGATGCATAATCAAAAATGCATAGGTTAAGACGTAACTAAAAATTTAAAAACAAAATCTTGTAAAAAATACTTTTTAAAAACAATCTCTTATTTTTTTTTATGTACTAAAACGAAGAAAATATGTATAGTTTTTTAATTGTGGCAATGTTAAAAGCCATTTATAAGTGGACGTATAAATGGCATTTAGCATTGGCACAATGAAAAAATGACTTTTATTTAACGAAAGTCCAATAAAATCAAATTGCATATGACAAACAATTAAACCAGGCAGACATGATCATTTAAAAGCGTCAAACAGGTTTTTAAGAACCATGTTAGATTTGTTAAACAAAGTCATTATTTAATTGTTCTGGGACTGATGTGTGTGTATCTTAAGAGTAATTTTTTACTTTTAGTGGCAAAAATTTATAGTAAAAAGTAAAATTGCACCAATATACAGCTAATTTTTCACGATCGTGTAAAAATATTTTTTCTATTTTGGTTTCATATCAAAACTTTTTCGATAACGTTTTCGGTATCGTAATAGGCTTTTCATGAAACCGAAATCATGTAATAAAATAATTTGTTAATTTTTCAAGGCTGCTGTGGTAAATAAAATTTGATAGTAGGTATTACCAAAGAAAATAATACTACGCACAGATTATTGTCTTTGGCATTACCAATATAAAATTGTGGCATAAAAATTTACAAATTTTTTTATATAAATATATATTTTTTTATTTAAAAAAGTGCAAAATAGAAACAATTGTATAAAGTATATGATTTATAAAGCTATTCGCGCACTTGGCTCGTTTTCTAACATGGACGCGTGCTCTAAAATGATGATTTATAAAACTTGTACTTTAATATATTAGTACGAAACTCATGCATAATGTGCCTTTTTTACTTATGGGATTGAAGCACTCGCCTGCGGCTCGTGCGGTTAAATTTCCCATGCGTAAAGAAAAGTACCACTTTATGCTCTTGTTGCTACAAACTATTTTTATGATGAATGAAAATATTTTTTTTGCTTAGTTTGAAATTTTATTCCATTTCTTACAACCTAGGATCGCTAATCTTCTCGCTATCGCAGTCCCGTTTGATCTTCCTTCGCATCTGGCGGGTCCTTGCGCGTCGGAATCGCCTGGCCTTGAACATATTTACATTAAATCATTTAATAAAGAGCCTGTAAAAATTGGAACCTTGTAGGACAAAGTTTATTTTATGCCCTGCACAGAGCACATTTAGAATCACCAGGCAGGTGCGTGCGACCTTCAGAATCGCCTGGCAATTTCTTTTTTGTATTTTGTTATGTCTAAATTCAAAGATATTAAAATTTGATGCTTGTAACTTAAGTTAATTTTTTTTTACATTTTCAAAACTACAGGGGTTGATGACGCGACCGGGGGAGACTTACCAGGTCTTGACTTTTACTTATGGTTGCACTTCAATCGTCAATATATAAATTTCCAGCTTTGTGCAAATACCGTTACTAAGGGGGTTCAGTGGCTCTCGGGCTATAAATTATTAAGAAACTTTTAAACCAGCTGATATTATATATAACACTACCACTGCACTAAAATCAATCAGACTGTACTAAAGACAAACAGTGTCAGTTTCGAGTGGAGGAAACCAATCAGATGTAGCTGGTCGCGATTAAAGTTACGATCGGATGCAGTACCTACTTCAACCCGGCCAAAATAGATTTGAATTAAGTTAAGATGACCAACCGTAGGTACTGTTTTATCCAGGACAGTACTCTTTTTAGCATCACTGTTTTGGGTAAGTCGCGATAATAGAAAACCCAGTAAAAGTACTATTCTCGAAAGGTGTCCTGGAAAAGGATAGATCAGACATTAAGTGAGAGATACAAATGAAAGTAGAATGCAATAATTATGTACAAGCAAATGAAATGCAAAATTGAGAAGCGA
Organism: Philopedon plagiatum; assembly: GCA_963971165.1. Classification (NCBI taxonomy): domain Eukaryota; kingdom Metazoa; phylum Arthropoda; class Insecta; order Coleoptera; family Curculionidae; genus Philopedon; species Philopedon plagiatum. Next base: position 96,126,597 of record OZ020190.1, on the reverse strand, counting down.
ATCATTGCATTTAATTGTATTTAACCTTAAATGGATTTTTAATCGTCCATTCCTATCATACGCGCCCAGATTGCGCGGCTGTATTAAACGTAAATCACGAGTGAATGATTGGACAAACGTCTTTACACTTCTTGGTATAAAGACAAAACCAAGTAGTGCGAAGTATGTCGACACTACTTCCGAGTCTTTTTTAGTGATATTTCCTTAGACGTATTCTGACGTATAATACGTCTAACGAAATGATGTAACTTAACGTGCAAATGCACTAAATTTTTTGCAAACGAACCAGTTTTAAAAGCAATTTACTAATCCAAGAAGTATAACTTTAAAAGAAAAGAATAAGTTTTTTTCCGAAAACAAAAATTTAAGATTGTAAATTTATTTGATGTTTAGTTTATAAAATGTTAATGCAAAACAAGAAATAGTACTCTTATGATTTTGTTAACAAACAAACCATTACTTATTAAGAATGTTAGTATATTTCTGAATTATTATTAGATAATGGTTAACATGCCTTGATTTTTTTTTTATTTTGGTCCCTAAAAATGATTACTATTTATAATAAATAAATAGCTTTCATTAGAAATGGCAGTTTCTTTATTATTTAAAATATACAAACTTGGAAACAATTAATTTGTCGTATTTGTTCTTATGGATTATTCCTCTTATTAAACGTAAAAAATTATCAACAAATGATTTTATAAGAGAGGACGAACCATCCCTACCCTATCCTCTCGTCCCGCCTAGGTTTGCTAACCCTCTCGGTTTAGGCGGGAAGCTCCCGATTTTCCAATAAATCTCCCGACTAACATATTAAAACTCCCGCTTTTCCGTTTTCTATATATAGTACCTAAATCATATATATTTATACTTCTAGCTCAGAAAAATACATAAAATTTAAAAAGTCAAGAAAATAACTACAACATTTAAAATCGATCTAGCAATTTTGCTTGACTACGTTTACAAAATAAAATCCGACTTATTAATAGAGCAAAAACTATTTACCAATTTTCTCAAACAATAACATTTTTGCGAAATGGCGAAAGCGCAAAACTTATATAATATTGGCAACTCCTGCTTTTTGTTTCCTGGAGTCTGGTAACCCTAGTTCGGAACCCATATGATATGCCACTGTGTCCTAGTTCTTGATTTTCTAGTGGTGGTCACCTTAAATTAAGTTGAATCGAAGATAAAGTAGTTTTGGTGCGATAAGACCTGCGATTAAGAAAATAAGAATTGAAATGACACTTGACAGGTGGTTGTCATTTTGATTTGGCCAGTTTTTAAGTTCTTGATGGAAAACATAAATAAATTTATTGGCATTATGTCATTGACGTCATTATTAAGTCAATGGATTTCAGATGAGCAAGGTTTTAAGAACGGACTGTTGTAGATTGTCCGACTAAAATAATATTTTTTAAAACTAGATTACTTATACTACCATTTATTTGTTAAACTGGATGAGAATGCAATTGTTATCTTTTTCCGGTTATAAGTCATATTCAAAACCAAACAATTTAAAGTTTGCTTATGCTAATAACCTCACACTCTGATAACTGACTTTCCCCACCACATATTTATCGGAAACATTGGTCTTCAAGTGTGATGAATCCGATGAGCAGTCTGATAAAAATACGATGAATTTAAAAAGGCTAAAATTAATTTTAGCAAACTTTTATCGGTCTTTTAAGAACAGTTTGATTGAAATGTGATTAATGAGTTTTAAACATTCATGAATTTAAAAATTCGCCCATGTACAAAAATATACAGATGCTCACTTTTTTTCGGTAAAATACTTTCCCGATTTGCATAATTAAAAGAGAAAAAATTTAATATAACAACGACTGGAAGTCGATAAGAAAAACAAAAAAAAAGTATGGTTTTATTTAACTTTTTTTTTTTTTAATTTAGTTGGTTACACTCTTTTTAGTTAACACAAATTCGTTTAAGATTTTTATAAAACTTTTTTAAAAGATGTGTACCGTCTAAAAACCACACAAGATATTTACATAATTTATATAAAGAATTGCACAAATTGCTCTTTTAGTAAATACAAATTCACGAAATGTTGTGCAAAAAATCAACATTTCTTTAAGTGTATGTTTATATCTTTATCATGCTTACTCTCTTCGATTTTATGAAACTGACAACAATATTACCAAAGTCTAGACTGTGTTATGTTCTGTAGACTGTGGTACTACTGAATCGTATATAAAGCGGGATTGACAGAAATGAACCTGCATTTGCTCAGTTCCGTATTATTGAGATTTTACGAGGTAGGTAGACCCAAATTCAATCGTGTAAAGTACAATGACGTAGGTGCCAGCGGAGGGAAAACTTTTAGTTAACCACTGGTTTTTAATGAAGTCACACGAGGCTCGAGAGAGACGGCGACGCAACAATCTTTCCGCCGGCACCAACGTCATTGTACTTTAGACGATTGAATTTCGGTCTACCTGTATTAACTAATAATACCAACTAACTAATAATACCACTTATAATACTACTTATAAGTCGAAGACTTCTCAGGTGCCGACATATAATAATCCTCATAGCTTCGTATTGCATTCTTTCTATAGTGATGAAATCGAATCAGTAATTCATAACACTTGTAGCAAACCAAGTTCAGGACATTGTAAAAGAAGTAGCCGACATTGTAGCAGGGCCTCTCTGTTACTTGATTAACAGGTCATTTGCTGTGGAAAAATTTCCCAACTGTCTCAAACTTTTCAAAATTGTCCCTGTCTTTAAGGGTAAGGGACCAGTTTCGAGTAAGGAGTCTTATCGTCCGATCTCTCTTCAAAATCAATTTTCAAAAATACTGGAGTACTGCTTCAATCTAAGACTTTATAACTTCTTTGAAAGGTTTGAAACCTTAAATAAAGGCCAGCACGCTTTTCAAAAGAAAAAATCTACTCTTATAGCTATAGACAAAATTATAAGATTTATACACACGAGTCACTGAGAAAAGGAGCTTTACTCTGGGGCTCTTCTTTGACCTGAGCAAGGCCTTTGATCTAGTTGATCACAGGATCTTGCTCGGGAAACTGGAGAGCTACGGAGTCAGAGCTCAATCATATTCATATAGAGTCATATTTGGAATCTAGGACCCAGCAAGTGGTAGTCGAAGGGGTTAGATCGGACGTAAGGGGCTGCCAGAGGGGTATACCGCAGGGGTCAACCCTGGGACCCCTTCTGTTTTTGATCTATAGGTATAAATGACTTAGAAGCTTTTTGTCAGTCAGCTGTTAGCACAGCGATATACGCCGATAATACCACCCTACTAGTCAGAGCAATGACTAGAAACAGACAACGAGAACTAAGTCAAACAGCAATAAACGAAACAAATCTTTGGTGTGAAAAAAATGGCATACAGCTCAATGGGCAAAAAATTAAATTTGTAGATTTTTGTACAAAGGATACCGTAGTTGACCAAAGCTGGTTTTTAAAACTTGACCAGGCCTCTATTGCTCAGGTCAACTACACAAAAGTTCTAGGACTGTACATTGACAGTAAACTTACTTGGCAAGTACCTACACCTAGGCCATCTAAGAAGTAAATAACGCTCGTATTGCTTTTTAATTAGACAATGAAAGTATGCCGTCACAATAGATGTGCTTAAACTGGCATACTATAGTCTCGTACAAGCTAGCTTGTCGTATGGCCTCGTCTTCTGGGGCGCAGCAACTAGTCTTGATGACGTGTTTGTGATTCAAGAAAAGATGGTTCGGTTTATGCCGGGTCTCTCGTTCAGAGACCACTGTAGACCGGCTCTTCGTACACTTAGACTTTTAACACTACCCAGTCTATATATTTACTACCTTGCTCTATATACTAGGGAAATCTCTTTAATTTAAAAAAGAATTCAGTCTTTTACAACTATGAAACGCGAAATATGTCTGTTTTAACAGCCCCTTATAACCGTCTCAAGCTGTCACAGGACGGACCCAGAGCAATGGGTATTAAGATTTATAACAAAGTTAGTCCTGAGATAAAGTCAGTCAATAAATATATTTAATAAGCAGCAAAATCTGCTTATAAATGTAGCGTACTACTTCACAACGGAGTTCTTGAGTGAGTAGACTCATTAAACTGATTTTCTGTTTGTCTAAACTGAGTATGTTCTTTACAGTTTACTTTCAAAAATCTTTTTACATGTATATGTTTGACGAACTGATAAATGTAATGTGCGATACATATTAAGTATTAGTAATATATTCATATTTGATTTGATTTGATTCGACTGCAGGGGGAAAACGTGATAGGTATGTCACATTTTTCACTTTTTACAGGACAGCGTTTTAAATTCTAAACATTGTCATTCAGCAGTCTATTAATAGTATATTATTTAACGAGCGGTAATGTAGTGAAACCGCCCGTACCCGGTCGGTATATCTGGGAAATTTTGCAAGATCTATAAAGAAAAATGAATATTCTAAAATATAAAAAATTCTAATAATATGCATACATAAAAATCTCTGTTTTTAAAATAGTCTAAAAACGTGGGAAACGGCAAAAGTGTGCAGAATAAAAGGTCTCCAGGTCAAATTCCTGAATCCAGATGGCCCAGCCAAGCCTGGGAACCAACAAGCCACGATACATCCCCCGCAGAGGGAGGAAGCGCGACTACTTAAGCGCTCGATGAGACGGCAGAAAGGCATTCAGATTCAGATTGAGATTCACATTCGACTCGCATTCAAATATCAGATAGACATTCAAATTTTCCTCTTTTTAAAAAAGCTAAGTTGTGACGATGTCAGTGGGTTCTCTGTTAGTAAATTTTCTGTGTTGAAAAACTGCCATTAAGTCCTTTGCTCTTTGTCCAAAGTACAATTACGTTAATTTGTGTTGTGATATTAAGCAAGTAGTAAAATTGGATTTCTTTTTACTTAGTGAGATACCTTGTACGCCGATTTCGCTGACGGTGGATTACGCCGAGGCTGATCTAACTGGTGGATATAGGTGTCTTTGGTAACGAAATTAAATCCATGAAACTGCTTAAACATATACTTACATCTCATTAATAATTCTATATAAAATTGGATTCTTTTTACTTAGTGAGGTACCTTGTACGCCGATTTAAGCTGCCGGTGGATTACGCCGAGGCTTACCTAACTGGTGGATATAGGTATTTTGGTAACGAAATGAAATCCATTACTGTAATTTAAATTACCATATTATTTAAATCAAATAATGGCAGTCGTACATCACAGTTAATCTTATAAACGATATAAAGTAATCTGTTTAAAATTAAAAACTAAATCTTAAAAACGGGGCAACATTTGGGGGAGAATTTAAAATGAAGGTATAAAAAAAATAAGATTATCAAATATTATTTTACATAAATTATGACTGAAAGAGAGACCTAATTTCTAACGGTACCAGATGGTGTCAAATAACTTTTGCTTTCGAGATTTGGGTCAGTATTGTTAGGGCTAGTGCAAAAGCACCTTTCTTGTAAATACAGATGGCCAGTTTGTCTTCCGGGGTTTAATTGGCGTAACAAAGAAAAAACAAAGGTCAGTAAACCGACAGGGTAGATAAAATAAAAAGGGTGTTTTAAATAAATTAAAGGTAATCTGCATTATTAAAGAATAAAAATAAAAAGGGTTGGGTTGGAGAAAATATGAATAATCGCGTTTGACAATCGTATTATCAAGATTGGCAATGATAAAAATAAAGCATGGGTGTAGGTATTGACATGATGCTACCTGTAGAACGTTAACAGATAATAGGTATATATAAAACGGTGTGATGGGTTTTCTTGGGAAAAGGTTATAACCGACGATGGTGCCGCTGTCGTAGTTTTCGGTATCTAAGTAACAAGAAAACAACATCTGCTCGAGAAGAAAAGTGACACATGCGTATGGGCGGATGGACTCCTAACTTTTATTGCACCTTTATATGTTATACGTTCAGGTGTCCGATATTTTGTTTGGGTATTATGCTGATTGAAATCGGCTAATTACAGTAAATTAATTTAACAGTGGGGTTCCACTGTTCAGGTTTTCGGCTCCTCACGGACTGTCCGGAAGTGGGGTTCCGCTGGAGGCTTTCCACCCTACGTAGTAGCATTATGCCAAGCGTGTACGTAATTTGGGTTGATACTAAGTGTTAAAAATGTATTTAAAGAATAAAAAGATATTTAAAGAGTAAATGAAAATTATACGTACACGTCAGAGGGGCGATACCAATAATACAATGCAAGATTACCAGGTAATATCAGAAAAGGGGTGTTATGAAAACAGGGACGAAGTGATAAAGTACATGCAGAGGTTCGCTGCAGGCGCACAGCAACAGGTATAGGGGTTTTGGTAAGATAAAGTGCATGCAGAGGTTCGCTGCAGACGCACAGTAACAGGTATAGGGGTCTTGGGAAAAACAACATGTAAAGAAACATTTCACGACTATCACCATCAGTGTCGCAGATATTAGATGGGTGAGCTATGAGGGGAAATGGCGCAGCCAAGATAGGTAGAGAAACATTTCACGCGGATCACCATCAATGTCGCAGACATTAGATGGGTGAGCTATGAGTGGGAAAGGCGCAGCCAAGAAAATCACCGGTAAAGTGTAGTCAGGAAAATCACCTGTAGTGTCGCAGACATAAACAGGTGACAAAAGTGAAAAGGGTACAAATTACGGGAGACAGACAAAGGCCTATGTTAATATATTGAATTGTAAATTGTTATACATATTTTATTGTTATTTTGAATATATTTTATTATTATTTTGAATGTGAAATTGATAACCAACAGCTGTACAAATAAATAAATGATTAAAACAGATTGATTCTTTGATTTCTTGTATCTATAATGCGACAGACTAAAAAGGGAAAAATATAATTAAAACTATCAAAATCTGATATAAAATTTACTGTTGTACCAAACTTTAAAAGAACCTGAAATAAACACAACGTAGGAAAATGAGGTAATGCGTCCAGACGATTACAGCCAACGTGATTGACTTTGTCACGTGATAAATAGACTGGGGGTAGAGCAGTTTCAGTAGGTCATAACTCACGCAGATGAAGCTTGCAGCACGAGCCGCAGGCGAGTGCTGTAATTCATCAAGTGAGTTATGACCATTACCGCAAGTTGAATACTATACTTGATCTACGACTATAACAATAAATACTAAGATACAAGTACAGAGAAAGAACTTTATTCACAAATCTTGATAGTTACCTACCTAGATAACAAAGCAAACAAACAACATTATATTTGTTTTTGGATTTTTCGGGCAATAAATTCTGTATGGTTACATTAGCTACTTGTCTTATTTCTGGAATTCATCTTCACTATCTGAATTCATCTTTTTTAGCACAAAATTTACAATAATTAGGTATTCTTAATTTGAAAACGTCAAAATTATTCGAGTGACATTACTTCCCTCAATAACAATAATGGACTGTTTCCTTTCGGCCAATCGGCTTGTACAGAGCCACCTTGATATTCGGTTCGTAAATCTTTTCCGATTTATTATAGTGAGTTATAGCAGTGAGTTATTATAACTCATGCTGTTTGTTTATAGATACTATTAATTGTTCAAAAGTAGTTGACTAATTAATATATAATTTAATAGGAGTAGATAAACAAGTTTTTACCCATGAGTAATTAATTAATTACATGAATAAGAAGTACGCGGTACATACACATCCTTGATAAAAGTATCACAGCTGATTTAACTCGAGTTATATTGAATTACGCCGGTTGAAACCATTGTTGAAACTTGTTTTGCGTTCGCTTGTGTTGCCTTGCCAGTGCTCATAGCAGCGTTACCATGTCTAGGGATTTATCCCGGGATTTATCCCGAATCTAGGGATTTTCGATGTGCGAAAGGGAAAAAGGGACTTTGTTCTAAAATCTAGGGAAAATGGAAAAATTCGGCAAAAAACTAATTTTTTCCAGTTAATTAAAGAAATATTTTTCAGTTTTTTTCATTAATGTTGAAAAATAATAAAAAAAGGTTTCGGTAATCTAATATAATAGTTTTTTTATAACTTTCAATTCTGTAAAGAGCATGTTAAAAAAAGAGTAAGACACTGCCATCTATCTGCGATTGTATGCAGTTTTAAGAAGAAAATAAACAGCAGATTTCATGTTTGGAGCGGAATTATTTTTTAAATTGTGGTTAGCATTTCGGGGATTTACACACTTATGGGATCGTAAGTAGGTTAATGCTCGAAACAGTGGGTAAATCCCCGAATTACTAAAAGGTCAGTCGCCGGAAGGTAGAGATACAAACCAGTATTTTCCGGTAACAGGTACGTTATGTTCCAGTTCCAAGTTGATACCTGTTCCAAATCCCTGTTATTTTTTACCTAGTACAGTAAAAAGTACGATACAAAATACATTTCAAAAAAACATGAATTTAATTGCATTAGATGTAGATCATGCAACTAAAATAATTATTAGGTAACAAAATAAATTATTTATTGCTCTAAATTGCTCTTTTCCGGCTATATACAGGGTGAGTCGGGAGGAACGCACCAAATTTTAGGAGTGTATTCTACACGTAAATATAAGTCAACCAAACCCAAAAGTTGTAATTCGATTTTAAATTGTTTTCAAATTACGTTTTGAAAAAACACCTTACATAATTTTTTTAATTGCAATTTTTTTAATAAAAAATGTTCAAAGACACCCTTTACAACGGCATGATTATCAACTATACACCGGCAAAAAAAATCAAAAAATGAAAGTACGCGTATAGCTGTTATGCGCTCATACCTGTTCCTATAATAGTATTTTGTATCATCTCTACCGGACGCTATAAATATACCCGCAAGCGTTTTTTCTGTCTTCTTAAATTCGAGTTCTCTGTGACTCTGTTCTCAGTTTTGAGTTTCCGGAAATTAAGAAAAAATCGAGGATAAAATTGTTAATAGATTTAACTTTAATGAATTTCTGCCTTATTTCCATGCGGTGCCTGCGCCTTGGACTATGAATTTGTTCATATATTTGTATTATTTCAAGGATGTCTAGGGATTTTTTGTCCTTTTCTAGGGATTTTTGGAATATAATCTGGGGATAGTATAAAATTTCACCTGGCAACGCTGGCTCATAGTGCGACTTTCTCTAGCGAGAGTGACATATACACATGACAAATGCATAATGTGTACTAAAACCTGTAGATTGATAAACGTGTAAAGAGTGAGCAATTTAAATAGTGCACTAGTAGTTTCTTAACTAATATCAGACGCAACATTTTTTTATTGATATATTTCTTATAAACTTTGAATTTAAATGGTGGCATTACAAATTTTAATATGATAATGTCTGCAGCAGTGAAAGCGATCCGAACAATTTTCATTACGTACCTACATATTATGTAGTAATTTCACTACAAAAGCGTAGAATAAAAAGTTAAGTCCTAGAATCTTTTAATTTAAATGTACAACAGTACAACAAACCAGAGGGGCATGACATTCATCTTTCAAAAATTATATAAATCGTTTCATGGATAAAAGAAAGTTAACATTTTGTTGACCAGTGTTGTTAGCTGCAGTGGCGCAGCCAGGAATACGCTGAGGGTGGGTGGGGGGGGGGGGGGTCGTTGACAAAAATGTTTGACAAATATTGCTTTATTTTCGTTAATTTGGGAAATGGGTATTGTATAATCTTTAGGCCTTGGGGGAGGGGAGGGTTAGCACCCCCCCCCCCGTGGCTGTGCCACTGGTTAGCTCTATATTTTTGGACAAATACATACATATAATTGACAAAAATGTATTGGTTTAAAAGCTTTTTTCCTCATTCTCGTGAGACTTTTTAACATCTGTTATTCTACAGAAACTTTTTCTTTTTTGATAACGAAGGCTTTCCTTCGTCTGGGATTCCCTCCAGCGTAGGCGCGAATCAAGGTTTTCGCTCAGGGGGTGGGGTCAATTTTTATGAGAGTTTCCTATCTTCCAGGAAATTTGTTCTGATCTTGTGATTTGTGTGTGTTAATACCAAAAATTGGGTGAATTTAGTTAAATATCCATCATAGTCAGGCTCCGGGGGGGGGGGCAATTGCACCTATTACTCCCCCCCCCCGCTTTGTATCCGCGCCTGCTCTACCGACATGAGAACAAAAATGAATCAAAGTAGCTTAAACCAAGAAAGATTCCTTCTCCGACTATGAGCATTGCTAATGGTACGCATAAGCTTTTGAAATTTAAAAGCATTCTCATAATTATTATTTATAGAACCTCGAACAATATTTGCGAAGGTGGCAAATTTACGGACCTAAACCTATAAAGAAAGTTATTGCCGTAGAGGCTTGCACATTGCAGGATGATCAGCTCAGCTGGCCAGATATTGGACCGAACTTTAAAATTTAGTATTTATTATTATATAGCCTACGTTACGTGGAGAGCTGATTCTAAACTCAAAAATAAACAAACCCAACTACGCCCATCAGTATTCACTGTTCACTTTTCACACAGAATGCCGATAGCGTTAACCTGATTCTGGTCAGTTCGTTGTCATCTACTAACAGCTGAAAGCAATTTAGGGTGCGCATGCCCCTACGACACAGATTATGAAAAATCTAACTGGCGCCAATATGCGCACAACCGTACTTTTGGATTGGACGTTTTCGGGTTATGAAGGCAATAAACTGTACGGATCTGTAGCCTATCAAGTAACTTAACAAACCTGAACAGGACCGTTCTAAAAATTGAGTATGGTGTTACCTGAATTATTTTAGATGAAATATGTGTTCATGGAAGTTTTAGTAAATGTTTAGTTTAATACAAAATATTTTATTAAAAATGTATTTTATTAAAAATATCAAATTAGCTATAATTAAAATTATATCAAATTTAGCTATAATTAAAACTGAGGATTGTATTGTTCAGAATTCACCAGCGGAGGAATCTATTTTTATCGGTTAACATGCTATCCTTTTTTGCTACGTTATATGAACAAGGATAGCACGCTTAGTGACTGGAACCGGTTTATCTACTAATGAATTCTGAAAAACGCCCATACTACGTGTACCTATGGCACAGATTTTGGCCATGGTGGAGTTAAGGTGCAGGATACTTAAAAAAATAATATTTAGAAAATTAAAAACTCGCAGACACGAAAAACATCAGTCAAAAAAGCGACCAATCAACACGATGTAACCTATACTCTGCTGGTGAAACAAACAAAAGTTTATTGTTGAAACCTTTATCATCCTATTTTCATGTACAAGTAATTTTAAATCTTTGAAATAAACAGGTTCTTCGCCTCTTAGCTTTGCCATACAGTGTGTAACAAAAATATGGAAACCTCGAAATACCATGCAAACCGTTCATCCGATTTTTATGAAATTTTGTATACTTAGGTACGAAATTACGCCCGTCGGGAACTTTTTTTAAACGAAACGCTTTATATTTTAGTCGATTTTCGAATTCAACTTAAAATTCTGAAAACTTCTCATTGGGAACATTTTAACCTAAAGTTAACAGTTTTGGAGAAATTGGTGGTCAAAAATCGTTATTTTATTATATTTTACCTTCAAATACCTGTACATGAAAATGTACCTAAAATGTCTGAAATTTTTGATTGACAAACTTCTTGTTGCGTTCGCATTCTGTCCCCATAACCCAGTATTATTAAAAATTCACTTCTTGAGGTTTCTGTTAAATGATCCACTTTTATAAATAAGCGAAACTGACAATGTCAGGCATTTTAGGTAAACTTTCTTGTACAGGGTTTTCTCTTATATTTTGAACGGGCTCCACAGTCCTTATTTTTAGAGATATGGAAAAATGTTTAATACAAAAATTTTAGGGTTTTATCTAAATCATCAGAATTTTCTAAAAAAATAAACAAATGATAATCAGAATGTCAAAAAATCGCTATCAACTTTAACTTTTTAAATAGAACACCCTGTATATTTTGAACCACTTAGAAAGATATCTTTTTTCTGATTTCAAAAATATATAGTTTGTTTATGTTTCTTTAAGCAGTTTTGAAAATATTTAGATTTAAATGTTTAAAAATATTCAAAGCTATACATTTGCGATCACTGAACAAGTGATTCCAAAGCCACCTATGCTTGGGCGGCTATGACTTAACACTGAGCATTTGTAAATATTTAAATCTGAATATTTTCAAAACTGCTTAAAGAAACATAAACAAACTATATATTTTTGAAATCAGAAAAAAGATATATTTCTAAATGGTTGAAAATATACAGGGTGTTCTATTTAAAAAATTAAAGTTGATAGCGATTTTTTGACATTCTGATTATCATTTGTTTATTTTTTTAGAAAATTCTGATGATTTAGATAAAACCCTAAAATTTTTGTATTAAACATTTTTCCATATCTCTAAAAATAAGGACTGTGGACCCCGTTCAAAATATAAGAGAAAACCCGGTACAGGTGTTTTAAGGTAAAATTAAAAAAAAAAACGATTTTTGACCACCATTTTCTCACAAACTGCTAACTTTAGGATAAAATGTTCCCAATAATAAGTATTCAGAGTTTCAAGCTGAATTCGAAAACCGAATAAAATATAGAGCGTTGCATTTAAAAAGAAAATTACTGTCGATTTCAGGAATACAAAAGTTCATAAAAATCGGATGAACGGTTTGCAAGATATTTCGAGGTTTCCATGTTGTTGTTACCCACTGTATATTAATGGACACTATAAACACAAAAATAAAGAAATTAAGGCCATAAACTGAAAATTCAATGTCTTGATGTCTTTCCCTTGTGCTCTTTACTTGATAAGTTAAATAAAACTTTAAAGACAAATTTATCAAGTACTATTAAGTCTTCTTATTCCACCCTATAATAAAAAGTCAAGCAATATAAAAAATAAACTTTTCATAGCAAATGCACAATGACACCGCTACGTGATCCACTTACCGTATGGTCGCATAAATCCATACATTGTTCATTTATTTGCAAATGTTTAATGGCTAATTTTCTTACAAACATTGTAAACCCACTTTCGCAAGAAATAAAAGCGAATTTTTACGATCTATCGTTGTTCTTGTATCAATAAACTATAATATTATTTCGACCAGCAACTCACATCAAAATGAGTCAAAAACAAAATATGTAGGTAACACATAACATACTCGTAATACTATAATAGTTGCCGGCAGAAATGTTGCACTATATGGAAAAAACTATTAAAGAGTTAAAGAAAAATTAAAATACTGTAGACCGTCTGTGCATGTAATAAGGCCAAAACACATTTTCTTTTTTTTAATATTGCCGCATAAGGGGTCAAAACACAAGATTTTCTCGGGTTTCTGGTTAATTATTTGTGTTGCATTAAACTATTATTTTGTCGTCTAACTACTAATTTGTTGACTTTTGTAGAATCAAACTAGAAATACTACATTTTATTTTTAGCTGCCACTGAATTGTAATTGTTACCTGTAGTTACAGTTTGCTCCACTATTATATTTGGTAGACTAATAAATATTGTAGAGTCAACATGTAATAAAAATTAAAACATTATTTTCCCATTTTGATTAATTTAATAGGGAATATGCATGTATTTTTTTATTGCAGAAATCATTTAAGCAAGTCACTACAAACCTAAAAATATTACTTTGATCACTAGGATAATATTTAACTAAAAACATTTATTTTTCCCTTTTTCTTATAATTTATTACAATTTAAAAAAGCCGCCATTTCCGCACGTCGTCAAGTGACGTCTAATGATATCTAAGCCACTCATCGCTGTTTTGTGTTAAGTAATACTTAAATTTATTTTTTTTGCTCGAAATTTTTGACAGTCACGTCATTTGTTTAATTATTCACGTGTCGGTCAAAAATTAGGAGCAAGGAAATTCAATTTAAGAACTTATCATCGAGTGTATATTAAGTTGCCTATACTCACCATACCTAATCGGAATCGTTTATTCATGATGTGAATAGATATATTTGTTTACGGAGAGTTCGTTTCTTACAGTGACATACATCGCTGGTTTCTTAACTGTAATATAATTTGTGCTTAATTATTTTTACTAAACAATGAAATTTCTCAAAAACTACCCTATAAGTATTGTATTGTACCAATATGCAAAAATACCACTGCAAGTGTCCCGAGCAATGATGTACCAAGAACAGCCAAAATCCTATGAACAGATTAAACACAAATGTTGAGGTTCTGATTTACCACTGTCAAAGTATTGCGTCAGATAAATTTAAACAAAAAACTTATTTGAGCTTATTAGCACAACACAGTAAACATATACCTTAAGGCTTTTACTCCTTTATGCTCAGATTCACTAAAAAGGTGTAAGATTTAGTACTGGTTTTAATTAAGATCTTCTAGGTGATCAGTTAGGTTTTGACTGTGCCATTGTTGATCGGAATATAAATTAATTATATTTACCATTTAAAATTGCGTAATATAATATTTAATTTTACTACCCAATTTTGCTGCACATATTTAGAAAATTTACAGCTGCTGTAATTTACAGCTGTGTAATTTCTTAATATTATGTAACGAGTTATTCGTACACAATTGTGGATCTTAAATACAAACTGCTGGACATGGAAAAACATTTTTACTTTTTTCCGTAACTAAAAATATCTGTTCAATTTAGGATCGACAATAATTGCGAATAAAGCAAAACTCGTTACAGAATAAGAAATTAGAAAACAGAAAGAAATATAAAGTAAATTTACGCAGATCGTTCCACTGTTGCATTTTATACCTTTTTACTAGAAAAAGTTGGGTATAAAAACTGTTTGCAAAACAGGAAATCTGTAACAAAAGAAAATATACCAATGTTGAAATACTAAGCGTATACTGGTGGAAAAAAGGCATACCCATGTACAAATAAATAAAACAAATATATTGTTGGGTTTTTTATTAGAGTAAAAATTATAAATTTAGTTTTAAACATATAAAACACATTTAACAACATTAACATATTAAAACATATTATAGGATATACTTTACAAAAACATTGCTTAATTGTTTTTAGACTAGTTTTACAAAGTCTGCACATAAACATAGTTAAATAATATAGTCACTTTATTTGTAAAACATAAAATTATCAAACTAACAACGAACTACACAAGATGCTTGTTTATTGTTGAAAGATTCACAAGAAAATGACCATTAATGCCGGCTTGCGTTTAATCTCGCGATATTTTCAGTAACAGGTCATGCGATTCCGTCAACAATAATTGACTTTTATAGCCTGGGGCGCCGGCGTGACAGATTTACAGAACATATAACGTAAAAATTGGCCCTAATTTGTGAATATGAACTGTATTTTTAATTTGTAATTTTACTTTACTTTGTGAAATTAAATATTTTATAAATGATTTTCTTTTAGGAACTAAATTTGCATAACTTATTTTGTGATAACTAAATAGCACAATTTATTAAGGAAAAAAAGCAATATCTTATGGAACCAAACTGTGATTTTACAGTCATTTTTGCAGTCTACACCATCCCTAATACACTTAATATTTACATATCATGTGATGCCACAACCAATAGCAGTTTTTCAAGTTGTGAATTTTGTATGAAGCTTTGTAATAGAAAACTTTTTATTTCGTAATAATAACTAAGATGTAGCAACCGTCATATTATTTTATGTAGAGAATACAAAAAAAAATTCTTATTTATTTGGATTATGTGCATATTGGTTACTTCGGTGTAATGTCCATTCCCATCACAAACTCTGCATCCAGCCTTTTTTCAGTTAGTAAAGTCTATGCATTTTAAATTTTTACATTTTTTACTAACTCAAAATAAATAAAAACACTTCAAAGTGCCGCCTGGCAATTGTCACCTCATAAATTTCCTTAAGGTTAAAGAACCAGTGTTGAAGGCCACATTTTTGCTATTTAAACTCCCTACATAAGCAAGCAGCTCAGTTAGAAAAGTAAAATACCCGGCTATGATCTGCAGGTTACTTTATGCTCTAAACCTGATTTCTGCCCGCTAACAAGGCAAAGCAATAAAGTGTTTATGTTGTTTTCTTTTCAGAATTGAAAAAACGTAGAAATTTAAAATGCATGGACTTTACTAAGTATAATAACTAAGGCTAGGATAACTAAGGGCGTTTTTTGCGGCTGACTTGTCTGGCTTGAAATGCCATAAGGGTGGGCGATGTAAGATGAAGTGGTCAAAAATATCACATCTTGCTGGACTTACTTTATTTTACTCAGCTTAATTTCTAAGAACATTTTTTACCTAACTTAACTCACTTAGCCAATATTCAAAAATATTATAATTTTGTCCTTTATAAAATGTTTCAAAAATGAAATACCTCTCACTTTGTCTAGTTTGGTACATGGACCTAGAGCTAGCAAAAAATACGGTTATAATTCGTTTTTTGTTTTTCTGTAGATTCAGATATTTTCACAAGTATCTCTTAACAGTTCTGGACTGGGAGAACTAGTGATGTAAACTTGCAAAGAGTACTACTACAACTAAAGAAGCATAATGATTTTCTGCCTCATTTTTCTGAGAGCTCAACATCGGTGTCAAATTTACTGCGTTTAAATCATATGGGAAGAATTTTTTTCTCTAGAGGTGAGTAGAGGGATATGATGCTCCCCGAGTCTCCGCATGCGCAGTAGGGTCGACCTTGAACGCCCAGGTGTGCTATTGTTATTTGGCCTTGATATGCGCAGGTGTTATTCCAAGGTCAAGGTCAAGAACTTGGCCTTGAACGCGAGCAGATGTTTCTTTGTTTGGTGATGACCAGGTGTACGATGCTTATTTCAAGGTTACATTTGCGGTGCATATTTTCAATGAATGCGAGCAGCTGTTTCTTTGTTTGGTGATGACCAGGTGTACGACGCTTATTTCAAGGTTACATTTGCTTGGCCTTGAACGCGAGCAGATGTTTCTTTGTTTGGTGATGACCAGGTGGACGACGCTTATTTCAAGGTTACATTTATGATGTTAGTTTACCTTGAGTTATTACTGGGGTGTAACATGTTTTGGTATGACGGTCGAGTGGGTTGGGTCTAAATGTGGATCGGTATATATGAGGGTAGGGGGGGTTAAATTTTAGTATAGAACATTGTGTTGAGTAAAACGGTTCAAGCAAGTTAATTTGAAAGTCATGGCGTACGTGTGTGAAAATTGTGGTAAATCATTTACTCGGAGTTATAATATGTTACGACATAAACGAGAATCGTGCGTAGCACGATTTGAAAATATGCATGGTGGAAAACAGCGAAAAGTTGACGATGGGGCATCAACATCCGAGGTGCGTACTTGCACTTGCTGCAATATAACCATACCAGCAAATCGAATGGCAGGTCATCAAAGAACAATACACCATAAAAGTAATGCATGTTCACCAATATCAGCTGGTGTTGAGCTAGTGTCCAGTGCTTTTAGAAATAGGATTGCCACATACCGTATATCAAGTGATAATGAACATACTGACTATTCATTATTTTTTGATGAAATTAAAGCAAGAGTGTTAGAGGTAGTAAGTGACCTAGTAAGAGTGCGTTGTGCTTTGAAAGTTAATATGGTGGTTGTTGGTCGGTATCTTTTACCAACACAAGATAATATGTACAGTGACAAGTCATTTAATACACGCAATGAAATTGTCACTTCAGGAAGCGATTTGGAAGAAATATATCAATCATTAGTGGAAGCCATGAAGACTCAATCGACTGAGTTTCAGGAAAAAGATTCAGGTATGTTATAAATTAACGACTAAAAATAAAATAAATACTTATGTCATTCCTTTTTGTTTTCGTAGGTTGGGCTCTGGAAAAAATTCTATACCTGGAAGTAAATGTCAACGAGTATAAACCTTTTGGTGGATCTTCATATATAAAGTTACCCCGATTCATCGAATTGAAAAAAGCCATCATCAATGTGTTTAATCAAGATGAGTGTTGTTTTGCGTGGTCAATCGTGTCTGCTTTGTGCCCCACCACTAGAATGGCATCACAGATTCAATCTTATCCACACTATTCAAGAGTGCTGAATTTTACAGGTATAGACTTTCCAGTAAAGTTGCGTGATATATCAAAATTTGAAGAAATGAATAATATTTCAGTTAACGTTTATGGTTTGCAAAAAAATTTCGAAAATAATATGTTAAAGTACGAAGTTGTCGGTCCATTAAGGTATTCGGGTAGAAAACTTAACAGACATGTCAACTTGTTGTTAATAACAAAGGATTGTAGTATTAAAGATGATGATGAACATATTTGTGATACGCGTTGTTCTAAAAGTCATTATTGTTGGATAAAAGACTTATCGAAATTATGTTCCAGTCAAATTACATCACGTAGAGATAAAATGTATTTTTGTGATGGTTGTTTGATATATTTTAGTTCACCATCATCTTTGATATCACACCAAAAAAATGACTGTAACCACAAATATTCATTAACACCATCACTAAATTTAAAAATAGATAAATTTGGAAGGAGTGTAAGTGAAAATATATTAAAATTTGACAACATAGAAAAGCAAATGCGTGTACCGTTTGTCGTTTACGCGGATTTTGAATCGGTGCTTAAACCACTGGATACAGTGGAACCGAATCCCACAAATTCTTACTTAGTCAAAAGCATCAAACATGAACCGTATTCTTTTGCGTATTTAATTAAGTGCTCCTTTGACGATTCGATTTCAAAATTTGAGCTCTACCGGGGAAACGACGCAGCCCAGGTTTTCGTTTCTCGACTTGAAAGTGATTTAAGATCTCTTTACAATACATACTTAAGAGATATAAAAGCAATGGAAACTTTAACGGCTGACCAAATAGCGGAGTTCAATAATGCCACAAAATGTGGTATATGTGAACGACCTTTTGAAAATAATAATTGTAAAGTAAAGGACCACTGTCACATAACTGGGAAAAAAAGACCTGGTGCTGCTCATTCGATTTGCAATTTAAATTATAAGTTACCCAATTTTATTCCAATTATATTTCATAACTTGAGCGGGTACGATTGCCACATGTTTATTAAAGAGTTGTGTCGTCACGGAGACAAGATCGATGTTTTAGCTCAAAGCAAGGAAAAGTATATTTCGTTTACGAAAAGTATTTACGTTCACGATTATGTCGATAATAAAAGTGGGACAATAAAGAAAAAATATTTGAAATTGCGGTTCATCGATAGTTTTAAATTTCTATCAACGTCACTGGAAAATTTGGGTAATGGATTAGCTGTGGGTAGTTTCAGGGAAACAGGAAAATATTTTTCTGATAATGAGCAGTTTAATTTAATGCGTAAAAAAGGTGTTTTTCCCTATAGTTTTGTCGATTCAATAGACAAAATGAACCATCCAACTTTACCCACAAAAAATCAGTTTTATGATAGTTTGTCAGAGGAGCACATTAGCGATGAAGATTATGATAGAGCTAAAAAGGTGTGGGACACATTTAATTGTAAGAATTTGGGGGACTATTCGGATTTATATTTGAAATCTGATGTTTTATTATTAACCGATGTTTTTGAACAGTTTCGCGATACTTGTTTAGAAACGTATAAACTGGATCCAGCACAGTACCATACCCTTCCAAGTTATTCGTTTGATTGTATGTTGCGTATTTCTAAGGTAGAGTTAGAGCTATTGACCGATATCGACACGGTTCATTTTTTCAAAAAAGGTATTCGAGGCGGTATAAGTCAGTGTTCAGAAAGGATGCACGCTGCCAACAACATATATGTACCAAACTACGATCCTAACGAGCCATCATCTTTCATTGTTTATCTTGATGCAACAAATCTGTACGGTCATAGTATGTCGCAAGCATTACCATTTGGCGGCTTTAGATGGTTATCAGAGCATGAAATTTTAAATTTAAATATTATGGATGTGGACGATAATGGTCCAGAAGGATACGTTTTGGAAGTTGACGTTCATTATCCGGATACGCTATATGATGATCATTCCGACTTACCCTTTTTAGTTGAAAATATTGTACCACCCACGGAATCGGCAAAATTTTCAAAGTTAATTCCGAATTTAAACGATAAAAAGAAATACATCATTCATTACCGAACATTAAAACAAGCAATCAATAACGGCCTAATGGTAATGCAAACACACAGAATTTTAAAATTTAATCAATCCCCCTGGTTAAAGACATATATCGACTTAAATACAGATTTGCGCAATAGGGCAACAACAAAGTTTGGTAAAGACACTTTTAAATTAATCATTAATGCTGTTTTCGGCAAGACCATGGAAAATGTGGAGAATCGTAATGATATAAAACTAGTCACCCGATGGGAAAATGACAGGAATAAAATTGGGGCACGAGCATTAATTTCTCGTCCTTATTTTAAAAGTTCAACGGTTTTTAATAAAGAATTCGTTGCCATTCATATGGATCGATTAAAGGTAACTTATAATAAACCAATTTATATCGGATTTTCCATACTGGACATGTCGAAAACAGTAATTTATGATTTTTTCTACTCATTCATTAAAGCAAAATTTGGCAAAAATGCTTCTTTACTGTATACCGACACAGATTCGTTAATATTAAAAGTTTACACCGAAAATTTTTATCGTATAATTGCAGAAAATCCGGATAAATTCGATACATCCAATTATACCGAAGGAAATATTTTTAACATAAAAAAAAGTCAGTCAGTAGTAGGTAGAATGAAGGATGAATTTCCAGGTGATCCAATAATAAGTTTTTATGGTACCGGAGCCAAAGCTTATTACATAAACTCAATCAGTAGCGAAATTAAAAAAGCGAAAGGTATAAAAAAACGTGTAATTGAAAAACAGCTTCACCTGGAAGATTATCGGAATATCGTAGAACGTGGTGGTCAGATATTTCGAAAAATGAAAACCTTTCGAAGTTATAAACACGACGTTTATACCGAAATAATTAATAAAGTTGCTTTATGTCACCACGACGATAAACGTTATATTATACCATCAACAACAAAAACTCTACCTTGGGGGCACCCAGACATAAAGTTTTACGAAACAAACCCTGAAGATAACCTAAATATGTTAATACAAGCTATGCAAAGTTTTTTACCCGAAAATATTAGTTATAATTAGAAAAATGTTGGAAAGTCTATGTTTTAGAAAAATAAAAAAATATTAACTCCAATGTCACGTAGTTTTATTAACCACTATAGTAATAGCAATAGTTGAAATTTTATAACGCAGGATAGGAAAATACATAGATAATTGTTTCAATAATATGTTGTTTTATTTTACAATATAGTAATAAAGTTACAAAAATAAAAATTAATTAATGTCTGGCTTGTAAACTTCTCGTAGCATCCATTGTCTTCTCAACATATCAGATCTGCTAATCGGCCCTCGTCGACACATCAGCGTTCCACAGTAATGACACTTAACAATCCTTACTCTCAACAATTCAATGTAACTGTAAGATTGCATGTGGTCAGTCCAAATATATACTTCTCTTTTACAATTATAGCAAACAGCAGAAATTATTATTTGTGCTCCCGAAAAAGTCTCAGCTGGACGACTGTTATCTTGATCTGCGGGCAACATTATAGTTTCTGATAATAGGCATCGAAGGAAAGAGAGTGTCTATAAATATGGGTTGTCTGGGTCATATAACCTTGAGAGCACAAACAATAACAGAAGTAAGGACACACGATTACCTTGAAAATATGTCCTTGAATCGCTGTTTAGCCGTAGAACGCAACCTTGTAAGTTGAATTAACTTGTTTGGCCTCTAAAGCATCAACCGTCAGATAGGGTGGGGGAGTTTATGGTGGGGTGATAAGTATAAATTTGGTTTGCTAGGCAGAGCATTTCATAGTTCGCTAGAACAGTTCGCCAAGTAAATACATTCGTCAGTTAAGTGCAGTGAGTTAGTTAGAAAAATGAATTCCGGTAGTGAGTCGTTGTTAAATGCGTTTAACTTGGATGGAAGTATCCAAGCAGAGTTGATGGGGCAGGACGTTATTGACCTGCTGACCCCGGGTGTGTTTGACGAGTGGCACAATGACGACGTGCTAAACACTGCGTTTGTGGAAGAAGAGAATGTGGGTGAAAAAAAAGTATCTTCGGCGGTTGATTACGTCAACAACTGGACGGAGAAGGACGGCGGGCGCATCAATATCATAAGTGATGTGGTGGTAAAGAAGGCGAGGCGGCAACCCACTACGAAGTTGGAAAAGCTGCTGAAATTGCCAAAGACAGCCGGCAACAATAAAAGTCAATTTTATGCAGCTATGGAGGGTGAACAGAAGAAGAAGAAGAAATTCGTGTTCAAGCGACCAACAGTGCCAGTTCAATACCCCGATTTTTTGGAGACGTCACAACCACCGAAGCCTCTGTCACCGGTCGTCATCATTAATGAAGGCCCAAACTCGACAACGCCCGAGCCGCCGAAGTCCATGCCTCCGATTGTGTTGGTGGCCGACGCTGACGAAAAATCGCCGATCGCGAGTGCGCCGATATCGCCAATAGTTGGGCGTGGAATGTGCCGCAAACCATTAAAGAAGCGGTGCAAGCGGCTATTCGAGGCGGTTAGTCAACCCCGTCAACCTGCTGCTGCTTCTTCTGCAGAAGTGCCGATACCGGACTGGATGGAAGAGTTTTCTCCAAGCCAGAAGTGTGCCTTCTCCGTGGCTTTTAGTGCGAGGCAAAAACTAGTTGATGAACTAAAAAAGAACGATAGTGATGTGGCGCAATACGAGAGACAGATTAAGGAACTGCAGGCGAAAATTGAACAGTGTAAAAGTGAAGGGGAAGTGTGTAGAAAAAGACTTAAGTTATTGGACAATTTTCCATATAATTAATTTTAGAATTTTATTGTAAATATAGAGTTAAGTTATTTTTGTAATAGTGTTGTATATATAAGTAAAATAAAATGTTTTTGTATATATGATAATAAAAAGTTAAATGAAACAATATTTTTTATTTCTAAAATAAGTATGCGAAAGTTACACAAAATAAAATAAAAATGCAAAATAGAAAAAAGAATAGACGAAAAAATGTAGGGCCGTAACTTTAGGTGTGTAATCATTAGATGCACACAACTTAAGTATGCGATAAAGTGTTATGTCTGTGAAGAGAGGCTACCCGTTACAATGCCTGAGAACATGCATCTTATTTGTAATAAAATGTGAATTTTATTGCAAGTAAGATAATAGACCAAACTCTCGGCATTTTCGTAGAGAACTTACTAGAAATTTAGCTAGTTCTAACGTATGGTAAGAACGTACATGTCTTTATAGAGTAACACAATATTTTCCAAAAGAAATTAATTCTTGAGAAATATCATGTTACTTGGGATGTGACATGAATCAACTACAAACTACGATCAAATATTTTGTAGCCCTGAAAAGGGCTGATTTTGTCGGGGTAGGTCGGGGAGGGCATGGTTCCGGGATCAGTTGGTGGAATCAGCTGGACCATCATCATCCTGATGGTCCGTGATCCACCAAGTGGATGAATCGGCCGGACCGTCATGACCTTCCGGCGGCGGTGGTGGCACCCAATCAGTGCTGGAGTCTGGCTCCATGTCTTCAGCCGACAACTCCCCATTTTGCCAATCCATGTTTGGCAATTCCAGACCCACATCTGCTTCTTCGACCGCCCGCTCATCTTCCCAGGCATTAAACATATCTTCTGCCTCGATGTCTAGAAGTCGTTCGATGTCCAAGAGTAGGTCATCCATATCGACATCATTCATGTCAACGGTATCATCGCTAAAAACCGATGAACCGCGACTCAATGGTCTTTCGAAATCCATAGTTATATCTTCGTACTTTAAGATTTAAAAATGAAGTGATTCTGTGACCCGCTCGTAACCGTTTAAATAGAGATAATCTACCCCCTCCACCACTCCATCCCCACCTTTCCACCGCCAACAAACTAGAGTTTATTATACAAATGCCCTCCATCCAAAAATGATACTGGCGGACTTCACTGTCGAAAACTGCTTTTAGTTCTCAAAAATGGTGTAATTGTGTTGTGGAAAGGTGACCGACAAAGAAACTTATGCTCGATCCGTCTGGACTTACATAATTTCTATCTAATGTCACAGATGCCGTGGCATTAGATAAATACAAGTAAGATCAAAATATCCTGTACAGATGCCGTGGCATTAGATAAATACAAGTAAGATCAAAATATCCTGTCATCCTGAAAAGGACGGATTTTGCAAGGAAAATTATAGTCGATCCGACTGGACTTATATAATTTTCTACCTAACACCACATGTACTATGGCATTAGGTAACTAAAACTACGATGAAACATTCTGTGGCCCTGAAAAGGACCGTTTTTCAAGGGATAAAATCTTATTTGTAATCAGGCTCGATTACAAATAAGGCACGCACTCTTATGTTGTAGAGTACCAAGAGCTACTCCACAACCTTTACAGTTCGGTATGTGCGCGCGACTACCGAAATCTTGGGTTACATGACCACTGAAGAATTGGTCACCAGCCGACTTGTTTTCCAAGTCGGCATAGCAGCCAATACACCAGCCGTCATCACCCACCTTCACCAGGTTTAAGATCTTGCACACCCGGCGGGATCGGACGGGGAAAACTTTCCTCTGTCTAAGTGCCCAATTATCCAAATTCCTAGGAGTATCATCGCTTAAGTATCCATCATCATCTGATGATGCCATGTTGAGATGAGCGAATGTAATGAAGTAAGCAGTCGACTCGAGCTGCTTTTAAAGACCTCAGCTTCCCCCACCCTTGCTAAAAATACAGGAGGGGATGATGGTGCGATTCTATGACGACTACCAAGATATGATAGAACCCTTAGGAGATGACAAACTTAAACGCTGAAGGGTGTTTTACGTGCAAAGATATAAGAAAAAGAAATATATAAAATTCAGTTTTGGAAGGTCTAAAATTGCACCAAAGACCCCCATAGACCCCCAAAAACCTCGAAAAATCGCGGGGGCGGCGCGGAGGTTAGGTCGCTTCGCGACCTAACGACGCTGCTACGCAGCTAGCGCCGCCCCCGCCCCCCCGGCCGCCCCCACCGCCCACCCGCTGGCCCGCCTCCGTTGCGCAAAAGCCAAACGGGGTCCAGGGGCGGTAGCCCCTGGCGGGGGTTTGGGGGCCTCGCCCCCGAACCCCGGAATAACAGTCAAATTGTACAATTCACATTAGTTTGGACCTGACTATCTTTTCATAGTTCCCTGTTTTCCCTAAAATACATACCTACTCCCTAGGTCTTTTTTTGACCGACCTCTTATTACTTTTAATGACTCAAATCACTCGGGTCTTATTTAAAAACGATTATGCCACCCATCCCTCATGCCTTCGCCCTATTCCCCACAGCTTCCCTATACTACCCCTTTGAATTAATTAGAAATCTGAAAAATGTCTTTTTCAATTTTTCCAAATTAAAAATTGAAAAGTCATTTCCAATCACAAAAAGTTTACTATAAAATATTTTCCTATAACTTTTTTCGATCTGAGCTACACTTCTCCCGTTATTCATGAGCAAACCCAATCAAACCCCATAATTCTTGAAATTTTGATTAGTCTGATCATTTTGATCATAAAAAGTTTTATGTCAAATGTTCTGAAATGTCCTTGAACTATCAAATAATAATAATAATATTAATAACAAAATTCTTATTATTTGTATTGGCTAAACAAACCCAAGCAAACCTGAGCAAACCCACAAGTTATGTGCTTGTTGTCATTGCTTTGATCCGAAATAAAAATATTTTTGTTATATAAGGGTTAATGTGGTTGCTTTTTTTGTTAAAAATATACAAAAATAAAAATCTTAGTGGGTCGACAAATATCGATTTTTAGTTCCAAAAATATACGTCTCGGAAATAACTAAATGGATACAATTTTTAAGTTAGAAAAATAACAATTTTAACGGATCTTGGACCTTTAACTTAAAATAAGTTTTAGACACTTCTAGGTAAATTATCGAAAAGAGTTATGCAAAAATGCCAACGTCTATTTTTAAACGTCCTGAAAATGTCATCCTTGGTCATCTTTGCATTTTTCACCGATTCAGTGTCAAACACAAAGTGACTAAGAATATCTAAACTACGATCAAATCTTTTGTGGCCCTGAAAAGGGCCGTTTTCACGGTGGGTTGGAGAGGGAAACCTAGAGTGGTTGTTCCCCTCTCGCGATCTGCACCGATCGCGGTGCAGCTCGCCGTCTTCGCACCTCCAGCCGAGTGCTGCGACGGCTCCGGCGACGCTCCGTGAGCTCTTCTAACAGAGCCGCCCTTTCTTCAGGACCCAGCAGCATCTGTGGTCCTTCCACCACTTCCACGGGCTCTGTTGGAGCCGGCTCCGGTGGTGGTTGCGGTCTTGGGATCGGCTGTACGATAGCCGTTGGCTTATTCGCGTTTTTTAAACGCCAAGCCTCCCAAAACTCGCTTATTTTGGACTCCCTTGTCGTCCTTAACATCAGCCTGTCCCACTTCATGGCTGGTTGAGAAATGAAAATTGTGATGGCTGCTCCCGCTTTTAAAAGCATTTAGGATGGTGGGGGGTGAGAGTGGGGGTGAGAGTGGGGCTAAACAGTTGTAACATATCCTTTCAGAGTAACAAAATATTTCCTATAGAATAGATTTCTTGTTCGAAATATTTTGTTACACTGAAAGGATACGTCTGTTTTTGTCATACTTAAGAGCAGGTTTGCCAACGTTCTATGTGAAACGACACAAATTCAGATGTATCTTTTTGAGCGTATCAACCCAGAGTGAATTTATTGTTTAAAATATGTTTCTTGATAGAAAGTTATGTCACTTTGAATAACTAGAGGCATATGCGTTCTTATCATACATAAAAACTACAAGCTAAATCTTGCAAATGCTCTTTCTCTCGCCATCTATGTATGATTTAAACACATAATGCATCTCTCACCCAAACTAACACAATTTTTCCTTCGAGAAATATCTTCCTTAGGAAACATAGTGTTTAACTACAAACTACGATCAAATATTCTGTAGTCCTGAAAAGGACTGATTTTGTCAGGGGACAGGCAGGGTTGTCGTATGAGGAGCTTTATTTGTAATAGAATTTACATTCTATTGCAAATAAGGCAAGACTGCTGATGAACGACGGTAAACAGTCTCTCCCTACAAAGCACACCTCGAGTGGTTCCGCCTTTGATCACCTCGCGAACCCACTGTAAAATGGGTTGTGACGAAATGAACATCCATAATCGCAGCTCCAAATCCTCTCGTGTAGCAGTTCATACACAAATCTCTAGACCCCCATGAGACGTAGGATTGCATGATGCAATACCTAAGTCTAAGCCTACGCGGTCTGCGTACGAGCCTATGTTGCACATTTGGTGCGACTGCCTGCTCGTCGTCACTAGAATAACCATTATCCGAGCTTGACGACATTGTGGCTTCGAGTGAATTTAATTTTCTAAATCCCGTCTTATATACTTTCTTTTCCCCACCCCTCTCCTAAATTTCTCTCTATTTTTCGCCTCATAACCTTATTTACCAAAGCCCCACATTTGAAGTATTAAAATAAGGCAATAGTAAAAATAAAACGCAAATATGTCCTTTATAAGTTTATTTTAAATATGTAAAAATATATAATTTGGAGAATTACATAACTTCAAACTAATGTATTGATTTGTTAGTAACAGAACCATTAAGTATATTGTAGCTAAAAAATGCATCGTGAATAACTAACGCGTACACTTTAATGTCTTTAGGAAATTTACTTTTGCGTGTTTCAAACTCCAATTTCACGTCCACTGTGGACGTCCTCACGGCTTCTGGTTGGTGACTGCAATCGATTACGAATAACGGATTTTTCAGATAGTCGGCAAAACTCATCATAGGATCGCTCAGTTCTCGCTGGTAGTAGCTAGCTTGAAAATTCTCATAATTATAATAGGCTGCGGCATACAGTTTCTTTGAAAAATCTAAATTCCATCTTTCGTACGGAAATACGGCAGAGTTCAGATAGAGCCTAATATCACTTATATCGGCCGTTGTAAATTGTGTGCTATCTTTTGCTCTGTTGTCGGACGAGCTAGTTGGTTGAAAACCGATAATCAAATATCTCGGTTTTTCGAGACTCGTGCTAGTTCTTAAGGCCCAAACGTCTGACGATGTTTCTCTCAAAGAAGGTAGCTCGTAAAGATCCCATTTACGGTAAGCCATTGGAACGTTTGCGTTACTGCCACCTTTATTCATGCGTGATAATATCTTTAACTTCTGTCGATCGTCTGGAATAATGTGACGAATTTTCCATTCAATTTTTTCAATTGAAATGTCTGCATCTACTTCGCCGATATAGCAATTGTTGAAAGTGCGGGCGATAATTAAAATCAACTCTTGCTTGACGTTAGAAATACCCTTTGAATAATCCTCTGCGAAACCCATGAGATATTTTAGAGGAAGCTTGCCGGAGAACATGTTACTTGTGGAATCTAGTATCCCTTGATTTGCTTCGTCTAGACCCCATCCGCATGCCATGAGAGCTCTATTTTGTGCGGCACCCAATGACACCATAGTTTTCATCGTTGTGGTAATTCCGGGTTTCCGAACGACGGCAACTTGCTCCCCTCCCATTTCATAACGACATTCGTCGAATAGAAAGGCGATGGCATTATTTGATAGATAACATTTTTTACTAACATCTTTGGGTTTAAATGTTCCTTCGATGTAAATGTAACTATCCGATATATCCAAAATGATATCTTGAAAGTGTACAGGTATACGAATTTCATCGGAATTGCGGAATGTTGGAGAACCGTAAGGTTTATATGTGTGTTCTTGAAAACTAATAATGGAGTTATCAAAAATGGGTTCGGTAAAAACTTCGATTTTGTCACTGCTAGCGGCCATCATTTTCTAATTTTTCTCACTTTCAAACCGATCGATTGTAGAAATTTGCAATCTTTCGCGGAGAGCTGGCGATTGCTGTGCGGATGTGTTTTCGATCGTCCGTCTGACTTGCGAATGAACCTTGACTGTGTTGTCTGCTTACTTTTATGTCGTTTAACTGAATCTTGAATTGTTGACAGCTTATGCAGTTGACGGTTAAAGCAAAAACCCATTATACGATTTTTTTCAACTCTAGTTTAACTATTATTTTCTCACCTCGAAAATCGATCAAATCACCGCTATCGTCCAAGATGCGTAGAGTAATGTTGTCGATAAACTGACGACCATCCGGCATTATCGGCATATAAATATTATTTTGCGGTTCTTTAGAGATTTTGTAACCGGGTTCGACGTCAATATCAAATTCAAATAACGTATGACTTTCCAAAGAATTCAGGTATGCTCCGGAAATTATATTACAATCCACACGTACGATGCGCACTTTCATTATGTCCACGATGGTACTTGATTCGTGTCGTTGTCCACCTTGCAGCAGCACAGAGCCAAATCCGAGCACTTTGCCGATACTATTGCTACCTCGAAAATCGATGCTATATTTTGACTTTAGCTCACATTTTAACGTATTATTATTGGCTGTTAATGAAAATAAATCGGTACCAACTTCATTGCATGACTCTTTTAAAGCGGTGTTCATGGCTTTTGCTATTTCATTAATTTCGTAAGCTCCTGGTGGAATCCTTACATACTTTGGTATCGCTGTTTTCAAATGGCTGAATGAATTATTGCTTTCGTCGATATTAAAAATCGAATTATATGTGTAAAATCCCAGCAGTGCAACTCCATATTTGTCTGTTGTATTTAACTCGATGGGTGGGTAAAAATCCGCACTTAAGACACTTGTATGTCCTGTTAGAGTGAATGTGTAAGACATGACTGACCACGAAACTATTTGTGTAGCTATTTTATTGCTGTTTGCAACAGTTAAATGGATTTAAGCTGAAGCGTTGCTTTATTCCTTTGGACGTTTTTAAACTGTTTTCTGCCTTTATATTCACATCGTTAATTTTGCAATAACAACAAAATATTTTTTTTGGTATCGGTCCATCGCCCTCGTCCGAATCTGAATTATTGCTATTATAATGTTCGAAACAGTATTGATATTTCAATATATCGACGTCACTTTTTAGGTGATTAGGTAACCTATCCCAAACTAGTGCTATTTCATTTGGAGCTAATGCGATCAACACTTCTTTGGGCGTATTTTCTAACTGTTCGGCAGTCATTTTTTGTAATCCTCCGACTTCACGATATGCTTTAAGTGATAGCAACATTTTGGTGTAGTTGTCACGTTCCATTTGGGGTGTCAAAGACATACTTTTTACGATTGTAAAAGAAACTTCAAACACAAATGTCCACACCAGACTGTTCCGAATTCTTGTTGACGGTCGTATGTATAGTAAATTTTCTTCGTCGCTTCGGAACCCATCTGCAGATATCGTACCAATTCCATAGGTGGGGGTAAATCACCGAAACTATCGTAGTATGTTACATCAGAATTGCTTTTTCTATATGCTACCCAATGAGTCCCTACACCCGACATACTATCCAAATTTATAATGGCGGCCTCATAACGTTTGGGACCGCGTACAGGTAATGAATCTCTCATATATACGCCTCGAAAGTGTGGTATTTTCATTTTTAAGGCGTACTTTTCTATATCAATATTGGATAGTGGTCTTTGAGGTAGGGATTCTATTAGTTTTTTGATTTCTTATTTTTGCCGTTGTTTATATATAATCCCAAACCTGTGCGATATGGTTTCAAGTATAATCCATTTCCTCTTGAACTTAGATGTAAGCCGGTACCTATTTTTTCTGCAGTCGACTTTTTTACTGCTTTTACGGCACGCACGATGCCTGCTGCACCACCTGCTAATGAACCTAAGGCCGATAGTCCTGCAAATATTGGTATTAACGGTAATATCCCCCCAGTCTTCGGAATTGGAATGATTCTAGGCGTGCGAATTTTTCGTTTGCCACCGGCTATTCTTAGGGATTTACGTGCAGCTACTGCAGCTATTTTCGATGCTTTCATGATATTTTTCTCGACAAGTTTTTTCCCACCAGCTTTTAACAATTCTGATCGAACGGGTCGTCTAATAGATGATCCAAAAGCTACTTTGTGTAGTCGCTTATGTTTACCAACGCCTTTACCTTTAGTGTGGCGGCGGCGGCGCTGGAAGCGACGTTTACCTCTAGTGGATGCTTTTCTCGATTTTGATGATGATGATACACCCATACCAAAACGTTGTTTCGCTTTCATAATGTTGGTTACCAACCAAGCTGCAGCTTTTTCACCAGCGCTAGAGTCTTTAGATTTTACTCTTTTCCACGCGCTTTGCTCGAGTTCCTGATCTGCTTGGTGGCGAGCACTTAAATTTTCACTATTACGCAAATAGGCTAAATCGTGTTTTTTGCATGCGACATCCAAAGAATTAATTCCTTGATCTCCTCTTGCCACACGTTTTACTACTTTCGTCCCGGGCCCGCAATACTGATAGCCGGGAATGTGTAACTCAAACGGTAGCCTATTAATTACTGAATTAACAATACCGCTTCCAGTCTTACTTGATAAACGAGACCGTCTACTTCGTCTGACGAGCGACATCTGAATGATAGTTTACGTGCAAGTTCAGTATAAAATATAGATTTTGTTAAGATGCGTATCGTCAATCTTAAACAAAAACTTCCCGTCGATAATCTCGATGTAAAGGTCGGATCTGGACTAGAACAAAAATTATTTAAAAGACATGGTCCTTTGCTACCGTCATCTATTCGTGGATTATTAATAGGACCTTCAAACTGTGGAAAAACAAATGTTATGATTTCGCTGCTTACTCACCCCTCGGGACTGCGTTTCGAAAATGTTTATATCTACTCAAAGTCGCTCTATCAACCGAAATATGAATATTTAAAGAAAATTTTATCACCAATCAAAGGTCTTGGCTACTACGCTTTTAGCGACGCAAATAACATTGTGGAACCGTCAGATGCTAAACCTAATTCAATATTTATTTTTGATGACGTTATGTGTGAGAAACAGGACGTTATAAGATCGTATTTTAGCATGGGACGTCACAAAAATGTGGATGCCTTTTACTTGGCGCAAACGTATTCTCGTGTTCCTAAGCAGCTCGTCCGGGATAATGCCAACTTCATTATTATGTTTAAACAAGATGAGATGAATATGAAACATATATTTTCCGATCACGTTTCACCCGACCTGACGTTTACACAATTTCAAGAGATGTGTGCTAAATGTTGGGATAATAAATATGGTTTTTTAGTTATTGACAAGGACAGTGATGTAAATTCGGGCAGATACCGCAAGGGATTCGATAGTTATATATTCCTATAATAATAACTTGGATAATCATTTCATCGTTGAACGGTGCTTTGAAAGCATCATGAATGAAGAAATCGAATTAAAACGAAAGCTACTGGAAACTACAAATGCGGTTAGAAAAAAATTTAAACAAATTAAAGCAGCTAAAGTGCAGAATGAACATGATTTGGAAAAGTTTTATGAACCAGTTTCTAAACCACTAGAATCTATATCTAAAGCCGTAAAGCAGCAGCAGCAACAGTACGCAACTAAAAAATCAAGTACTACGACTAAACCACAAAGTCGGAGTAGCAGCAGCAGCAGCTCGGTGGGAATGGCGAAACTGTTTGAAGAACATCCAACAGAAGCGGATTTTGAAACATCTACACCGATTTCGCAAAAAACACAAATTCCTACACCAAAACGTGGAAATCGTGAGTCACTGTTCGAAACCCCTTCCCCATCAACGATAACATCATCTTACACATCACCACACACATCAAGTGGTAGCAGTTCAGCCGCAAAAACTATTCAAGATTATTTAAATGGATTAAAATTCGAACCGTCCCGTTATGATACCGTGTATGGTGTACGCTTTGGTAAAAAAGACAATAAATCAACAAAATATATTGGCAACTTGGTGGTTCGTTTTCTAACAAACGGAAAGATGGTGTTATACAAGAACAAAACAAACATTGCTGAATTCGATGGAACGGCTGAGCTTTACGATTTGATTTTTCTAAAAAATCCAGCATGCTTAGATAATGAAGACGAAATTAGTCTAGATGTACTTCGAAAATACCAAACCATTTTGAAATTGACGGATGCGGCCTACGACGGTTATGACAAGAAACGTGGTTTAAGGGAAACCCGATGGAGAAAATATTTACGAATCATAAAACCGCTAATTATGGGAACCAAACTGGGTGGTGGTGTAGGAAGAAAAAAAGGCGACAACAAAATCCAACTACCAGCAAAAAAGCGCCTATCGTCGAAATCATCTGAATATGTTTATTGGAATAAACCTAAGGAGTTAGTGGATAGATTACGATTATTGTGGGGGTCAAAAGTAGCTGGACATACCGGACATGATAATGAGATTATGTCAATTATGGAAGAGCTTCGAGAAGAAGGAATAATATATTAAGTTTTGCACGTAGTTGCCATCCTCAGTGTCTGATAAGACGTGGAACCTTATAATATGGATCCTAGCCGAGAAAAAATTAAAGTCGTAAATGAATTACATAGGACAGCAAGAAAAAATTTTGTTAGAAGACGTACGGTCATAAAAGCATATCGAGATTTGTGGCAAATTGATTTGGCGGAAATGCAGCAATATGCTACTGACAATGATGGTTACCGTTACATTGTTGTATGTATAAATTGTTACTCCAAATTCGTGTACACCAAAGCAGCTAAGAATAAGACCGGTGTTGAAGTTACGAATGCCATGAAAAGCATCATTGAAGAAGCATCATATGCACCAAACAATTTACAGAGTGATCAAGGAAAGGAATTTTATAATAGCACCTTTCAAGCACTCATGAAAAAATATAATATAAACCATTATTCCACATATAGCACGAAAAAAGCGGCAATTGTGGAGCGTGTTATAAGAACTTTGAAAAATAAGTTATATAAACAATTCTCGGCTAGAGGTTCTTACAGATGGTTACAAATATTACCAGCTATAACGAAGACCTATAATAACACTAAACACCGCACCATTGGAATGAAGCCTAACAGTGTAAAAGAGGATACCCCTATTAAAGCATATGACTATTTGAAAATTGCTCCGAAGAAAAAAAAATTTCATTTGGGTGACATTGTTCGCATTAGCAAGTACAAAGGTGTATTTGACAAAGGATATACGCCTTCCTGGTCCACGGAACTGTTTGAAATAGCAAAAGTTAATATTACAAATCCACCTACCTACTTGCTACAATCATTGGAAGGTCAACCTATTAAAGGATGTTTTTACGAAGCAGAACTGCAAAAGACAGCTAGCCCTGGTGTTTATTTAGTTGAGAAAATTCTTAGAAAACGCAAGAACAATCAAAACGATCAATTGTTTGTAAAATGGTTAGGTTTTCCAAATCAATTTAATTCTTGGATAGACAAATCAGATATTGTATAAATATTATCAAATAGGTTTTACGTTACGTATGTATGCATTATAAATGATAATAATAAATATTGCTTTTCATAATTATGCGTTTTATTTTCAATTTAACAGTATAATTATGTTTTTAAATAGAACTTTATCTAGGTTGGTTTCCATTTTGGTTTTTTTGGATCCTTTATCTTCGCTGTAGTATACCGTGCAGCAAGTGAGTGAATTTGATACATTTTTTCCTTAAGATACGTAATTTTGGTCTCATCATCTTCAAACATTTTTTGAAAAACCGGTACTAGCACATTACTAAGTATGGTATTTATCTGCGAACCAAGTTGATGAACTTCCGTAAGGACATATTCTTTGGTAGCAGCATCATTATCATTTATCGGTTGGGCAACATTCCTTAATAATTTTCCCTCTATATCAAAATGTCCATCTGAAGTAAGTTTAAATCCGATTCCGGGCAACCCTCGCGATAACTTGTTACAAACAGGAGTTTTCTGTCGACCAAATTTATCAATTGTGTTGTTAACACGACCCATTTTAAAGTAAAACTAATTCACTCTCTTTATGTTCAGCCTATATATAATTGACATAACTAATAAAAATTCATTTTACCATACACCATGAAGCAAGTAAGATTTGACGAAGAAAGAAATATTATCCACCGTATGTCTGTTTGGTGTTTTGCATATAGACAAGCCAGACAAAGTAATTTTCAGCAACTAATACTTAATAGATATCGTTTTCAAAGGAGAATTGCAAAAATGGATGTAATGCTAGCGAGGATTTTAGAACGGAACCACAGAAATAATATATATCAAGAGCGATTTGTTAATTCAAATGTATGGTGAATAATAAACATATTTAGTACAAAAAGATTTTTATTAAGATTTAAATAATACATCCACACTATCATTAGAAAAACGCACTTATTCACATAAATTTAAAATTACATGACTATCATAAGAAACTTTTACACTATATCTAAATTGTCTCTATTTTTCGGAATTACCAGCGCTGCCCTTCTTGGTCGAATTCCATGGTCTCACTATTATTACGTTCTGATGAACCTCCTCCCCCTACTCCTCCTCCTCCTCCTTCTAAGAAAACAGGACTTTGCGGTGATTCGTTAATTATTTCGAGATCTTCAAAATTGCTTGAAGAAGTCCAGCGCTGCCCTTCTTGACTGAATTCCGGCGTATCGTGATTATTATGTTCTGATGAACCTCCCACTGAGACAGCGAGACTTTGCAGAGATTCACTAGAATTTTCACGAGATATTTGTTGCGGTGATTTCATCCCATGTTTCTTATGGTACTCATTTTGACACCATTCACAGAAACCCATTATTCCACTAATAAATTCCCAATTTTCGCAATTGGCACACATCTGACGACCGTTTACAGAGAATGGGCGAACAACTGCAATTTGACGTTCACTTTTTGGTGACTGCATTTTGAGGAAATAAATTACTATGCAGTATTCTGGAAGTACTGAAATGCAGACTGAAACAAGAAAGTTTTGTGCCTCTATTTGTATCTGTTAGGTGACCTTCAAACCCCTCCACTCTCATATCCCATGTAAAATCGAGGTCACCATACACAGAATAGACTTGTTTCTTTATCTACATGCGCGTAATACGTATACGCTGAATAGCTTTTTCTTGATTCAACAATTTTGAATCGATTTCCTTAAGTCTTTTTGTAACAGATTGCAAAAAATCTTCATTCGCCTCTTCAGCAAGCTTTTTATTCATTTCATTAAGTTCTTTTCTAACATATTCCAAAACATCATTATTCACTAATTCACTAAGTTTTTTAATAATTTCACGCCTTTGTTCAAGAACATATTCCTGATTAGCGGCATCCCCAGGATTCTTTGGTGGTGCTACGTTAGTTAGAGATTTCCCTTGTATATCATATTGACCATCATCGGTCAATCTAAATCCAACTCCTGGTTGTCCAACAAGAACAATGTGATTTTGGTCATTAAATTTTTGGCGCCCAAATTTATCAATTGTGTTGTTAACACGACCCATTTTTAGCTTAAACTGATGTGATTTTTGTGAAGGTTGCCTATTTATAAAAAAATTAAACAATAATTTAGGTACATAATCATTTATTTAACATCTCATGTTATTATATTATACAATGAATTAAAGATTTTCTTCATCTTCTTGAACACACTCCATTTCGTCATCGCTAACAGTACCCAATGCTTTACTATCAACTTCATTGGTGACTGCTTTATTTCCAAGGTCATCAAGAATAGTGGTGTCATCTGCGGGAGCCAAACCATATTTTCTAGCTAATTCATCGGGTAAATGAGGCACTTCGAATAGGTAGCTTCCCAATTCTTCATTTATCATTCCAGCGCAAAATTCGTCCAGATCAATGGTTCCATATAGGTATTTCTCGCACGTATGTGCTCCAGCCGTGAAATTTACGGCGTCTTTCATATACTTCCTATACTGACTTTCACTAAAACCCACATCGGATTTACCATAATTTGCAAAGTGTAGTATTTCTTCAGCCAGCTCTCTTAATTTACATGATAACCAATTAATGTACATATCTCGATTTTCAATGACAGTAGGGCAGTCACACATCTTAAATAGAAAATAATGGACATGTGATTGTGTGTGAGTGTGTGTTTTTCGATATATACTTAACAAGAACTATTTTATTACATTTTAAATCAACATTAAAATAGCCTAATCAACAATATATTACAAACAACCAAAATTTAACAACGCTCTAGTATTACCTCCAGAGAATACATGTGAGCTTTGCCCCAAATAAGTTAAGGTGTACTGATCACCGGAGTTATTCATCATTTCAATAGTATCCTCTGTCAGAATTTCAGCTACGCGTGATGGTAAAAATGTTTCAAATGTTGCTTGATGTGTTGGATCAAACAATGTGACGATAATGGCTTTTCCAAAACGTGAAGTCAAAGAATTAATTTTTTTTATCATATAAATTTTGCCCACCGTTAATGTAGAGAATTTTCTACGTTCCAGAAATTGAATATCTTGGTTTATCATATTATTAATTTCGGCTATGGTCTGCTTTGAAATGCTCATGATTTAAAATACAATAAAAACAATTACTGTCAAGTACCTTGAATAAACACTTGTAGAACACACCACAAACACAATACTTTATATGCCAAAGCAACAGTTAACGCATACGATGTATGAGTGACAATGAAAGCTATTTTCGAAATGAGCCATATTTATTAGGAAGTAATCCAAGGTCAAGTATTTATTTATGGTGGGAGGAATACATCCGACGACCTCGAAAAATACAAAACAAATGTAACCTTGAAATAAGCGTCGTCCACCTGGTCATCACCAAACAAAGAAACATCTGCTCGCGTTCAAGGCCAAGCAAATGTAACCTTGAAATAAGCGTCGTACACCTGGTCATCACCAAACAAAGAAACAGCTGCTCGCATTCATTGAAAATATGCACCGCAAATGTAACCTTGAAATAAGCATCGTACACCTGGTCATCACCAAACAAAGAAACATCTGCTCGCGTTCAAGGCCAAGTTCTTGACCTTGACCTTGGAATAACACCTGCGCATATCAAGGCCAAATAACAATAGCACACTTGGGCGTTCAAGGTCGACCCTACTGCGCATGCGGAGACTCGGGGAGCATCATATCCCTCTACTGAGGTGTATAAAATGCATACGAATTTCTATATAGTTTGTACATACATATATGTGTACTATATATAGCAAATACGTTAAGAAAAATATTTTTTAAGAAAATTTCTATTTATTTGAAAACAATTTTTTTTGTTACTTATATTTCTGTTTTCACCCTCTACATAAGAAAACGCCAGCAGTGACTCTCTAGAAGATAAATTTTAACAATTCTGGTAAAAAACAGTAATTTTTAGTTTACTTAAAAATTATTTCTGTTCGGATAATAAAGTTATATTAGAAATGGTAGTTTTTATGTAGACAATCTCTCAACAGTAAATATTTTATAAATAATAAACTTTTGTTGCCATATGCTATTACTCTAGAGCCTTCTGAGTCATACTGTATTAAAACGGCCCCCAATCCGACAGGGAGGGCATCAGCAACCACTTGAGTTATATCTTCAGGGTCATAATATCCCATTGTTTTGATGTGGGATAGAGCCAGCTTGTGAAAGGCGATATCTTGTTGTTTTTCTAATACTTATTAATGTCTGCGTTTTTTCCTAATTTAAGTCGCAGTATTTCTCTTAGAGGTTCAGTGAGCGTCGCCAGATTAACAACCCATTTTCCTACGTAGTTTACTAACCCCAAAAAGCTTTGCAGCTCTTGCTTATTTTTGGGACCTCCTCTATGTTCCAAACCTAATTCACTAACATAAAAAATTAAGTCTAGTACATTTGCAGTGACAGTTTACCTTTAAATAACGATTTTATGTGTTTTAGCTTCAAGTGGATTAGGACTCTTACATCTTTGAGCCGCCCTGTATGTACCAGATCAAATTTTTGAATGGCAATGCTATTTTCTCACGATGCAGAACTTTTTATAAAGATTTTTTTTCGTAAAATCAATAATAAAAATGTTTCCATATGGTAAGAACTTTCGAAGACACACTGTATATTTTTTCTTGATAAAAAAAACATATTGTATTCTCACCAGAATTGCATAAGTTTGTAAAGTTTCAAA
Source organism: Philopedon plagiatum (assembly GCA_963971165.1). Lineage (NCBI taxonomy): Eukaryota > Metazoa > Arthropoda > Insecta > Coleoptera > Curculionidae > Philopedon > Philopedon plagiatum. The sequence goes on along the minus strand of OZ020190.1, from coordinate 96,087,689 downwards.
TCGATACGATAATAGAAGTAGATGAAAAGTAAGTTGTAAGATTACATTACAATGTTTCAGGTCAGGCTAATAAAAGAGTGTTAAAAAAGACAAAAAAAGATCCTGAACAAACCTTAACGAACCTTTTCTGGGTTTGATCAGGTTTCCTTAGGTTTGCTACTTTACTTTATTGCAAATAGTTTTTGAAAACGCCTTTTCTTGACAAAATTAATAGTCGAAAAAATTCAATTTAGAAAAAATGTTTTTTGAAAAAATGTAGGTACTGTCGAGAAAGATGATCTCTGAAAAATGTATTTTTGAAAAGTACTATGAAAACAATCTTTTCAAAAAATTGTACCTACTTTCGTCAGTATAATCCGTTAAAACAAACAGAAGGTAAATAAAAAAATGCTAGAACTTTTCATAGTCCTTCATATTAACCAAACAATCTCTCCTGTCGCGTGTAAGTTAAAATGACCAACCATTCTGTTTTTTTTTTACATTCGAAAAACAGCTTATTCGAACGATACTTTTTGGGAAATGGGTAAACAAAATTTTATCGAAAATATATTTTTTTCAAAAAAAAAACTTTTTCCAAAAATATATTTTTTCGAAAATGAAATTATGAACACTACTAGCCTAGAAAATGTCAGTGAAAAAGACAAAAAATCATAAACGAACCGTTTTTGTGTTCGATAAGATTTATGTTTCCTGTCTGCTACGTTACTTTGTAGTCAATTACTTTTTCAAAAAAGCGGTTTTTTGATATGAATGTTTGGAGTCTTTTGAAAATATTTGAAAAAATGTACTTTCGACAAAAATATTTTCTTAAAAAAATGTATTTTCGCGGTATGATTCTGCGGTTTCCTCCTGTATACATTTTCTTTTATATGACCTCAATACAAAAATTAAGAGGCGTCAGGTCAAGCGATCTTGCTGGCCACTTTACTGGACCATGAGTCGCTATCCATCTATTTTCTGTTACTACCCTAGCGTTGTGCGCTGGAGCGCCGTCTTGTTGATAGAGAATTATTCCCCCCTTGACTGTTCCTAGCAGAACAACAAGAAGCGCGGTACATATGCATCATTTTACTGTCTAGCTACAAAAGCTTAGAGCGTCCCACTCATAGAGAAAACATATAGTAGAGAAATAATGTCAATTGCGAATGCGGCAAATTTACCGAGCTGAATCCGTAAACAAAGACGGTTCTGCGGGCTTGCGCATTGTCGAACGTTTGCCTTGTGATAGGCAGGACCGTACTTCAAAATTTATTTCACATGACGTGAATCTTTTATCGAGTAATAAATGCTAAATATATTACTTGTAATTATTCTTTTTATTAATGATAAAAATGTAACCATTAGTGAGATTTTAACAAAAAGTGTATAGTTTGTTGGCTTAAATCTGAGTTTTCTTGCTATACAAAACTGTCGATAATTCCTCGAAAATAGCTCAGTTATATATATATATATATATATATATATATATATATATATATATATATATATATATATATATATATATATATATATATATATATATATATATATACATATATACAGTGCGTCTCTTTAATGTCCCCCCCCCCCCTCTTAATTTTTTAAACGTTACATTTACAAAATTGAAAGTTGAAATAAAATATAATCATAGTATTCTAAACAATAGAAATAAAATATGCAACTGTTTTAAGAAGTAAAATAGTAAATCAATAAAATTACATGTGTATATTTTATTGGATTGGCATCCCATCCTGTATAATTATTGAACAAACCAAGTTCTAGGGTAAGATGTAAATATTTTTACACCTATTTACAGTGTGTGCACTTGATACTTTGCTGAAAGCGCTACTACTTACGGCCCCATGTCAATCTAATCCACCGATATCTTAGCGATCCTTTGGCGAAAGCGCTTTTTTCTTTCGCCATCCCTTTTAAAATACTCCCCTCTACCCCAATCCACTAGTATTTTTAGTGCCCCTTTGGCGAAAGCGCAAATATGCCTTTTGGACACACCCTTCTAATCCACTGATATCTTAGCGATCCTTTGGCGAAAGCACTTTTTTCTTTCGCCATCCTTTTTAAAATACTCCCCTCTACCCTAATCCACTAGTATTTTTAGTGCCCCTTTGGCGAAAGCGCAAATATGCCTTTTGGACACACCCTTCTAATCCACTCATATCTTAGCGATCCTTTGGCGAAAGCACTTTTTTCTTTCGCCATCCCTTTTAAAATACTCCCCTCTACCCTAATCCACTAGTATTTTTACTAGCGCAAATATGCCTTTTGGTCACACTCACCCTTATGCAATATAGGGGAAGGTGGCATTGACACTATATATATGACCTTCTTACACCATCTTACCCCTTATACAATGCCCCTAATACACACACACCCCATCAGTGCCTTTCTCACACCTTGACCACACTGAATATACGTCACTGACAAATATTTCTACTTCTCCGTGTGTGTATTCACTTCAACACCGGAGTGCATTTAAGATAAATTATATTTTTTACCTCCTATTCTTTCACATATTGATATAATTTAAATTTGGAATTAAACTATTTGTATTATGCAGTACTTGTAAGAAATAGACTACGAAATACATAATTCCTTATATTTAAAAGCTGGATACATAATTGGCGAAACATATGAAATGTCTCTAACAATTTGTAAAGACTATTTTTGTATCGAAATAACAAGCTTCAGAGGTTCGCTATATTCGCCACCCCAACCAAAAATACCATAACATACAAATGACTGAGATTTTTTCGGCCCGGTTCTGATCGCCGCGTTGCGTCATTGAGTTCAACAACCACTTTTACGAGACGTCCCGAGTGCGCATGCTTCGAGTGAACCGTCGTTTAAAAACCTGACTGGCGCCCACTGCGTACAAACGCACTTTTTCGCCCATACATTGGACGGATTCAGCTGGTCTCCCGAATACGTTGTGATGGTCTAAATATATCTTGTCTATGGTCCCACCTCTCTCGATCATTTATACCCAGGGTCTCTGGATTATGGAACAAATTCAGTGGCGGCGGGTGCCTTATATATCAGGGAGGGCGTAAAAAATTAGGTGCAAATCATTACAAGCTTCACAAATATAAATTAAAGCAATAATTGATTTAAGTACTTACCAACATTATTTTTTCAAGTGAAAGTCCATTCTTCTATTTTTGTCGGAAATAAATTTTTCAGTAACTCTTTTATTAGAGTTTGGTATTTTTCGCACCATTGACTTTTCAACTGAGAGCATTGCAAGTGCTGTCAGTCTGTCTTCACCCATAGTATTTCTCAAACGCGTTTTAATTAATTTCAATGTCGAAAAACATCTTGCCGTTTCAGAGGTCGTCATTGGAATAGTAAACAAAATTTTTAAAACTTTAACAATTTCGCCGAAACCACTGTCTAAACCAAAAGATATGACAAAGTTTAATATTTGCAAATACCCGGAAAAACTTTTAATTTTACTAGAATTTTCGGAATTTTGTCCCGTTATTTCTTCCCTGGAGTAAAATACACTTAGTTCCATTTTTCACATTTCCTTATCTATGATAGGATAAACTAATAAGAAGTTGTCTAACAAACTATAGATTTCTAAAAAAGCCGCGAAACATGAACAAAACGTAACGAAAAAATAAACAGCACACACGGACCGGACGTGGGCGGACTAAACGGAGCCCAAAACGTGTTGTAAATTTTGCATACTACCGCCTGACCTTTCACTGCTTCTTGGCGGTTGTCATGGCGACCGCCGTAAGCTTTAGGATCGATCTTGCGGCGGAGTATCTGGAGCCCATTTCAACGATTTACCGTTAAGTGACTCGTCTTAGACTTGATTTTCGGTATTTTAAAAAAATATATTTCGTTAATCTAGGTTATTTTGAAGAAATGTTATTGTTATAATAAATTTTATTTCTTTGACCTTTTAAATTTGCCAGGGATGGCGGCACACAGTGTGGTAAATCGACCGTCTAGCGCGACATAATTATTTAAACATTGATTTAATGTTTTTTAATTTCCTATGACATTTTTAGGAGGGTCATGAATGTTTTTTTTTGCTATAAAATGTAAATAAGAAGTCAGTCATTAAAATGGCTTCAGTTTTTATTAAAAAATGTAATGTTGTATGGAACTTAATTTCACAATTATTATTGATTTCAAAATACATGAAACATTATTTTAAACTTATTATTAAGTAATAGCTATAAGAAGCATGAAAAAATAATAATGTTACTTTTTAGATTCAGATATTACAATATTAATGAGCAAGATATACACTATACAGGGTATTTGAATGTACGGCTTGGTGTAAGTTTTGTAGAATTGTAAATAATAAATATCATTGTGGGTTTTAAAAACAAATTAAAGAGTTACCAACAATGTTCAATTAATAATATCATATAATTTTATTTACCACCTAAACAATGAGAACACTTTCAGACTAACTGGATTATGTGCCGAATGACGTTTTTTAAAAGCATACACCTGCACCCGGACACGTGTATTTCTTAACTTTTTAGTACTGGTATGGAAATAACACGTTTAAATAAAATAATAACTAATGAGTTGGATAAATTATGAAGACTTTTAGTGTTTAATCAATTATTGTTTTTCTCATTTACCGTATACAGGGTGTGACATTGAATTGGATTTTTAACATCCTATATATTTTTACATTTTTAAGAAATTATCTTTACAAAAATACTAGTTTTTAATGAATAAATTAACAATGTGTGAAACGTACTTAAATGTCTACGAGAGTACCAAACACTATTTGAATATCTTTTGTAGTTCCCGAGATATTTGCGTTGAATATTTTAATAATAAAATTGTCAACATGAAAATGTACTCGTATTAGGAACGACGAACTGATGAAGCTACAAAGTGGACCATGAATGTATTTCTTTATTTCCAACAGTATAAACTCAAAAATCTAAAGGCCCAACCTGATCTGCAAAAAAAATTCTCGGGAACTACAAAAGATATCCAAACAGTGTTTGGTATTTTTGTACAGCTAATTTTTTAAGGAATTTAAAAATGCAACAATATACTGGGTGTTCCATTAAAAACAATATTTTATTGGCACACCCTGTATACCGAGGGCGACAAAAAAAAATCGCTGTAGCTCTTAAGTTCGTTGCAATTTACCAAAAAAAAATCCAATTTAAACATGCCCTTTATTATCAATAATAAAAAAGTTACTGAGTGTTCCAGTTATAAAAAACACCCAGTACAACAGGTTATTCTTTAATAAATTGGATTGGAAATGTAAGTATATTATTATCCAAAATGCTTTACTAATAGACATACAGGGTGTTTCCTAATTGAATGTCAATATTTAAGAGGGCGATTTTTGGGTCCCTTTTAAAAAGAAAACTTCATATGAACGTATGTCCTAAACGTCTTAACTTTTGAGATACAGGGTGGTAAAGTTTTCAAAAATAAATAGTTTTTTATTAATATGTGTAATACCACTTCAGATATTTTAATTAAATTTGGCATACATGTACTATGTATCAAGAGGCATTATTTAGTGTACCACAATTTTTTTTTATTTCCACCAGTGGCGTTCGTACGGAATTTCACCTGCATATTTTGGCAGACATTGATGGTACGCCACTGATTTCTCGTAAAATTAAAATTATTCCTGAAATCCCCAATCATTTCTAAGCAAATTTGATCTCTTAAATTTTTTCAATCCGATGCACGGTTTTCGCTTAAAAAAAATAAAAACCTTTTCTCTGCATGATCATAACAATATCGGTAAAATGACAATATCACCATGTAGAGAAATAGATTTTATTTTTTAGATCAAATTTGCTTAGAAATGAATAAGGAAGCTAATTTTTGAGATACTTATTCATTTCTAAGCAAATTTGATCTAAAAAATAAAATCTATTTCTCTACATGGTGATATTGTCATATTACCGATATTGTTATGATCATGCAGAGAAAAGGTTTTTATTTTTTTTTTAGCGAAAACCGTGCATCGGATTGAAAAAATTCAAGAGATCAAATTTGCTTAGAAATGATTGGGGATTTCAGGAATAATTTTAATTTTACGAGAAATCAGTGGCGTACCATCAATGTCTGCCAAAATAGGCAGGTGAAATTCCGTACGAACGCCACTGGTGGAAATAAAAAAAATTGTGGTACACTAAATAATGCCTCTTGATACATAGTACATGTATGCCAAATTTAATTAAAATATCTGAAGTGGTATTACACATATTAATAAAAAACTATTTATTTTTTAAAACTTTACCACCCGGTATCTCACAAGTTAAGACGTTTAGGACATACGTTCATATGAAGGTTTCTTTTTAAAATGGACCCAAAAATCGCCCTCTTAAATATTGTCATTCAATTGGGAAACACCCTGTATATAGGAACGAGCAGCCTACAATAAAAAAATGTACCGCTTACCTTTATATTTAGAATAATATTAGCTTTCAACTTTAAATTTCTCTTTTTGTTTTTCTGAAAAATTGCAAATATTTCTAAGTATTTCATTGTAAGTGCTAAGAATTTCTCTACTGAGTTAAAATAGAGTAAATATTATAATTTAGGCCCGCAAATTTTGGGATTGATTCAGCAATGTCAAATATCACGCCAAGCGCCATACATACATTGTTATCAAAGCTTACTTAGTTACGAATTCTATACTGGGCAATGATGCATATTATAAAGCGTTTACTTACAACTTCTTTATCAAACTCAAAATGTTCCAAAAATTCTATAAATTTTAGCCACAACAGGACATACGGTAAGTTAAGGCTATGAAACAATGCTGGTATTTTATTTGGTGAGTTCTCCAAAAAAACAAAAAACGCACAGATTTCTTAGTTCTTTTCCGATTTCTAAAAACGAGACGTTAATTCGATTGTAAATAATTCTGAACCTTAGCCTTGGCAAAATGTTAAAGTTATTTAAATTCGAAAAAATTTTACAAAGTTAGGATGATCTACAAATTGTGTGGTTTTTTTGTCAAGTCGATAATAACAAAGAGCTATTCTTAAAGCCACATAAGTCTCGAATGGGCACCTATGAGCAGAAAATTTTTTACTTTTCTATTAAAAGGGATCCTACTCTGTATTTTTTAGAAGGAAACTAAACTAAACTCCGACAAACTTTTTTGTATGCTCTATGAGTTAAAAAAAATACATAAATATAATGATACATCGAACAACCCCAAAATTTCTAGGAGAAGGGCATTAATATTTAAAATGTTTTTATACTGTAAAACAGTTTGATTATTAACAGTATTTATGTAAAAATTTGGTAAAAAATTTGCTAAGTTCTGTGTCATATTTTTTGTTTTGAAAATGATGTACAGAAATGCATTGATTTTCCTCTTAAAATACCACTAAGTTAAGCCCCCCGCTCCCCGAGAACTGTAAATATATATTATATTTTTTGACTGCCTTTTTCTTAGTAGGACTGTTTTAAATATAGATTGCTAGACTATGTAAAGAATAATGCAAAATTACATTGGGGGCTTATGTCGTGCTAAATGGTCGATTTAACACACTGTGCGGCGCCTCAGAGCCCCCAACCCAACCCGCATGAGCCTCCACTGAAAAAACTGTCTGCAGATATTTTCTTTTTCCCCACCATCCTACAATTCTTGAAATCCCGTGTCAATAGATTGAATCTCCCTTCTCTTAAGATGCCCACGATAAGTTAGTATTAGGGTTGAAGTCTACGTGGTGATGAAAAAAAAAACGGTAAAGTGCAAGCTATACTTGTGCAATAAGTGTTCTGTGCCATCAGTCCCCCATTTAACCAGAGCAAACCTCGGCCGCCCGATCTCCGCCCATCTGCTGCGCTACCGCCGCCGATGGCACCAACGCCGTATCACATCGCGTATGCGCGGAGCTGAGTGGGCCAAATTAAAAATTTTAAAAAACGTGTAAGAACAAAAGTTGTTCCTTACATCGTGAGAAATATTTTTTGTCGAAAAACTTTTTCTCTAAAACTAATGGTTCAGCAGATATAAGGAAATAAACAATTAAATTGTTTATAACGATTAACGCTAGAATTTTTCAATCCTGATAATTTTGGCTCAATCTAAATCTAATTCTCAATGTTCATAATTTTTTTCTGATTTTTCTGAGTGATCCTTTTGGTGATAAGACTGATAAGGGTGGAGACAGCAATTTTTAAGCGTTTTTCCCGAAAAATGTTTAAAATGCATACAAAAAATACATCATATATATTGTTAAACTCTTCCTTCAATAAGCTTTCATTTGACACCCTACACGATGCCCTTGAACTTTTTTTTCCATTTCCCAATTTATCCCCTTAAATTAACCCCCAGAATCAAAATTCAACTTTTTATACTTCACGTCTATAATTGGGTCACCACACTCTATCTCTGTGCTAAATTTCAAATTTTTAGACCAAATAGTTTCAGAGAAAATCCCCTGTGACAGACGGACGGACGGACGGACGAACGGACGGACGGACACCGAAGTGTTCCGTTTTGATAATTTTAGCACGTAACACTAAAAAGGAAAGATTTAGCATATTTCTTATTATGCGCTTTTGAATAATGAAGATATTATTAACACTCCTTGAATTTCCCCAACATTTACACTCCGCTGGAGGACTGCACCAAGGTATCTTATGAAAATTCTTTTTCGATTGTAATGGTAGATTTTATTTTTAACTGTAATTCCTACATTAACAAAACTTTTAAAAATCGAACTGTACAGTCCTTACTGTTTGGGATACCAATAGTCTATAGCAAAACCCATGGATCTATTATAATAAGGATTCGATGTTCCGTATACTGTGACCGTATCGAACGTGAAGCCTTATATTTGATATTTGTTGTGAAAACATTTACCGTAGTGGTAGAGTTAACGAGTTTTAAGGAAATACCACAGGAAATACGTAATTGAATCAAGACTGTTGGAGCTCAGGTTGAAAAATCACACCGGTGTGTCACCCGGCGATGATATCGAACGCAGCCCAGAAGTTGCTGTCTGTGCTGGTTGTTTAAGAAAACGGCTGAACCTCGGTCTAAACACTCGGTTACACGTACGTCTTTGTCTAATGAACTAGAAAAGAAAAAGTGCGACTCATAGATTTATAAATGACTCGGAGCGACTTTAAATAAACACCTTTAGAAATAACATAACCTATAAATAATAAAACCTTTTTAAATTAAATTTATTATTATTTCGCAAAAAATAAAGTATTTTAGGGCTTTTATTACTTTTAGTAAATATTGTGATGCTTCTAACGTATTTCTTGTACAAAAATATAAGGTAAAATCAGATGTGGCCAATGTTTACAAATTGTGTTTACAGTGTCACTTAGAGTGGTTTGTTTTGGCTTCAAAGAATGTTACATCATCCCGTATCCATATTATAATAGATCTATGGCAAAACCCAACCTGAGCAAAAATTGGAAGTACGTTTACACTTTTCTTTACATATACCTGCTTTTCCAGAAAACTTACCAATTTTTACACGATGCAGTATAGAACTTTTTAACGGTACCAATAACTATCTTATTCCCATTTTAAGAAAAGAAATATATTAACAGAACAACAGTGCCGTTAAGTATTAATTAGAAGTCATTATCATAATCAGAAATCACATCTTTTTTAAAAATGATACTGGTTTTTTCCTCAGATGAAATTATCGGCCTAAGGTTTATTCTTTTAGAGAAACTAAAATATCAATAAATAATAACAACTTTTATGAAACCGGTAAAACGAGTGAAATAAATAATAAATTGATCAGCAACATTAATTTGTATTGAATTATTAGAAGAATGTTAAAAAGGAAAATAAACGTAAATGCTTTTTAATCCATTCACATGTCCTTATAACTGTTTCAGCATATTATACAAATTATTATCCTACCCATTTGACTAACTTAACTTAGTTTTAACGGGGCTTGTTTACAGAGAGCCGTTTGTTACAGTCCGTGCATGACATTAAGTAATCCGTTTCAGTGTTTTTGAAAATTTTCTTTTTAAGTTAGAAGCTCTGGTGTTGGTGTAGGTCTGAAGTACCATAGAATTAATAAAGAAAGTTTTTGTTAGTGTTAAAATAATATTAAATATGGTAAGTGAGTAGTCAGTACTGATTAGTTATTATTGCAAAGCATATCCCCAAACAAAGTATATGACTTTTTCAAATCTTTAAACCTCCAACAAATTCACTATCGAGATTTATACTCGATTTGAAATTGGTTGATAGTAATAAATCATTAAAATCCGTCAAACACGTACACAGAGTGGTCCACCTAAATTGCCAAGTTTTAAATAGTATATACATTGAAAGTCTAGACCCTTTTGCATTTATTAAACTTTCCATTCCTATAGATCTGATAAGGGCGTCGAATACAAAGCTTAACCCGAGGCTCGAACAATAAGCGGTAGTATTCTACCTGTGATGTTTTGCACTCATGCACGTGCTTTCGGGTGGGTTTAAGTTTATATTAAACACAATAATTATATAATTTAGTGAACATTCGGATGTGTGGCATAATTTGTTACCCTTGTATTTGAATAAATATAATACTAATAACAATAAAGCAACTAATAAACAAGTAAATTTGGAAAAATGTTTCTATTTGAAATTCTATAAAATTTCAGTTCGATCGGATTTAATTCGCAATGGTAGGGGGGGAGCCGAAGCACTATTATATTTTGTTTTTTGGCCATTTCGTCAACAACATATTTTTGAAACCGATGTTTATGGGTGTTTACAATTGATAGCAACTCCTTTTTAACCATATTGTCCTCAAATTGTATTTGTTTCTCCACAAGCCACTCGATAATTTTTGCTTTTCGCCAAGCAGTTGTAGGCATCTTCTCCAATCTTCTGGAGTGATACGGAGCGTTATCTAACACAATGACGGAGCCAGGTGGAATCAGCTCTATCATTTGTTCGAAATACTCCTCAAAAACATCAGCATTCATATCCTCGTGGTAATCGCCTGTACGAACTGATTGGAATGATAATAGTCCACCTTCTAAAAATCCATTGGAGCTACCGATGTGAGTTATAATTAATCGTTTTCCTTTTCCAGAGGGCGGATTTATTCCTGTTGATAGACCGTCTAAAAATGCTTGCCGGTGAGAAGTCACATTTTTGTCTGTCCATATTTTTCCAACTGTGTAGCCTTCGTTCAGCCATGTTTCGTCCAAATAGAAAATTGTTTTGTTTTCATTGCGAAATTTTCTTATTTTTCTCAAATAATTACGTCTCCAACATACTATTTCATCTTTTTCGAGCAAATGAGACTTCCGACTATGTTTTTCCCATCTAAAATTCATTTCTCTTAGAACTTTCCATAGTTTATCTCTCTTGATTGCAGGAAAGTCTTCTTTTACTGCCCCTAAAACTCTATCCAAAGTAGGGATCTCCTTATTGAAATAGAATGAATGCACCTTTCGTCTTATGATGGCCTTTTCGTCCTCATCGATCGGTATTGTTCGCCTTCCTGGAGATGGTTTTGGTGGCGTCACGGTTCCTGTCTTTTCTTCCCGCATCAGCCTGTAGATGGTTGCTTTTCCAATACCTGTCATCTTTGAACAAAGTTCCACTGCAGAATCGATACTTATTGCACTTTTTTGATATCTAAGTGCATTAAATACATTAAGCACAATAATCTTTTCACTAATGCTTAGCGCTGATTTCGCAGCTCGCTTAACTGGAATAAATCCTGAAAGACTCTCCATTTTCAAAAATTACCCAAATGTGTGTCCTAGAATACTCGCATTAGGTTTGTTCGCTCTTAAAATGACTCACAGTTTTATACCAATAAGTAGAGGTACCTAATTTTTCGTAACTACCTGAAAAGTAACATTGTGTATTAATTGTTCCCGGAATTCTCGGCATAATTATTTTTACCTGTTATGACAATAATGATTACTAAATTATTCGGATAAGTAAATAGGGTTCAAACCGGCACGTCAGGTAGGTGCGCCTATGGAATCGGCTGCTAAAAATGATTTATTACTATCAACCAATTTCAAATCGAGTATAATTCTAAAATAGCCGTTTTTTAAATATAGCCCTAATGACACTTAGCTTTTGCTAGTTTTGAGCTATTTTACAATTTTTTTAAGAGAACCAAATAAAACTGAAAGTTTAAATTAACAAGTGTAGGAACAACCAAATATTGTACTAGAAATAAATGTATTTATAAACAACAATTTTTTTTAGAAAGATATAATTTCTGGTCCCATAAGATCCTAATTTCTAAAAAATGGTCCCCTATTTACCCAGTGCCGGACTGGATAGATGAGTTTGTGTTGTGATACAAATTTCACAGTCCCACCCCTGAAGGCCCCCGGGACTCTTAAACTCAAAAGCCACCACCTGTACCGCAATAAGTAAAAGTCCGGCTAATTTATACTGGTATTATTTTCTATAAATTATTTATTTTGGACATTATCAGTGACATTGGATTTCAGGGGAAAAATATTACCAGTTCTCATTTACCTCTCACTACCCTAACTGCGATAAACGGAACTTCAGATTCTATGCATTTCATTTATAAATTTGCTTAAGTTACTGACTTTTTGTTTAAAAGCAACATACATTTTTAATTCAATATAGGGAAAATGCGTGTACCACTATTTGTGTAGGAACCCGAAAACACAAATACCTAAATTACCTACTTATATATATATATATATATATATATATATATATATATATATATATATATATATATATATATATATATATATATATATATTCATGCCCTGGCCCTATTCACCCCAGAGTCGGGGTCAATAGGGTCACCCATTAAAAGTTAATCTAAAATACGATTAAATCGCTACTGGGGTAAAACCGGGGTTTAAAACTGTAAACTGTTTTAAAAAGATAATTTTTGGCTTTTTTTGCAAAAATAGGTAACAAAAGTTATGTATTAAACTTTCCATAAAATATTTGTGGTCAAATTGTCTGCTAAAAAGCCAAAAATATTGTCAAAAAAGGTTAAATGGGTAAATAAAGTACAAATTGGTTTCTACACGTACCTATATTACGAATCAAATGTTACAATACAGTAATAAACTATATCAAATGTTCGCCCTAACAAATATTCGAGTTAACACAAACACCAGAACTAATTATATAACTTTGTTGCTGGCACACTTACCTTTAAGTTACACAAACACAGAAATCTTTGTCCATTAATTTTAGCAAAAAGACGGGATAACTTTTTCGCCGCTAAATATTACCAATATTATCGTGGCTAACACGCCGCTACAGGTTGTTTAACAGCACACATAAATAGCACGTCCGGTGCTGGCAAGTGTCAACATGTAAGAGGCATGTTCGAAAATCGGCACCGTTCGCGCATTTTATTTTTAAACTGTATTTAGGTAACGAACACACTTTCGACCCTATTCACCCTCAAGACCCTATTCATCTCATTTTACGGTATGTACCGCCACGCCATCGCCAGTCAGATTTTTAAAAGTCGAAGTTGCGGATTCTTGAGCACTCACGAGTTTTCTCTGGTGTTAGTGAATGATAACTATAGGGTAGTGGATCGATGGTTTGCTTGTTTAGTTTATTTTACAGCTTTTTGAAATTCGTTAGTTATTAAGTAACAATATTTTTGTATGTGTACAGGGTGTCCAGTTTTCGACACTTTTGTGGGGTATCTCGATTATCTTTAAAGATACTGCGGTTTTCGCAATACTCTGCTACTTTTTCGTGAAACGTGATGCTACAAACAGAATTTTCATAGCCTCCTTTCTTTCGGAGATACAGGGCGATTATGAAAATATGTCATTTTTACGCACCCTCGTATCTAAGTTGCCTTTTAACTTATCGGAAAAGTAAAAACTGATTATTTAGAGTACGAAATTCACTTTCAGTAGTGTCAAGATAAAGGGCGCGTAGGATGTCTATCAAACATATTTCTAATAAATGGCGTATCTGGCTTAGCAAGTAGGTATGGAAAATTCTTTACATTATTCAAGGAAGTGAATCGTGTTATGCAAAAATAGTCTAAGCCACAAAAAGTGCTAATTTTAGGGTATTGGTGTAGGTGGGTTTCAAAGTGTTCAAAAGCCGTTAAATCCTAAATGACAAATGTGTTTTAGACTTTCATTGTCTTTATGTATTGTATCACAACGTTTCAACTGGTAAACATTTCCAGTCATCTTCAGATAACAATTGTATAAAATGCACCTGGGGACGACTGGAGATGTTTACCAGGTGATACTAGAGTTGGGAGATATCTCAATCACCGTGATCCAGCCACCGTGAAAGACAAATCACTATCGCTACCGGCGATCCAAGTCTCGCTAAACCAGATATTCAGTGATTAACAAATCTGCATGCGCCACCAATCTACCACGGATACTAACCAAAAAACTTAATTTAATACAACAGTACATGTACTTCTTTTCAAAGCTCTTTGCTGCTATTAGCTTTTTAAACGAAGAATTCCCAGTTACCCACACTTTTTCTTTAAGGTAATCAAAGTGTGGGTTACCAACTAAACTGGAGCTAGAAACTTAAAATTTTGCACGGAACTTTCTTATTATAATGTAGGCATTCACTAAGGAAGGGTTTATCAAAATTCAACCCCTAAGGGGTGAAATAGGGGTTTAAACTTTGTATGGAGAAAGAATATTAGATAGTCCTATTAAGTCCAAACTTGATAGAAGTACTCAAAAAAATTTAAACCCTTGTTTTACAGTTTTCAATAAATAAATCAACCCCTAAGGGGTGAAATGGGAGTTCAAAGTTTGTAATGGAGTAGAATTGTTATACCGCGAAGTCGCGGGCGAAAGCTAGTTTATACAGTGTGTGCATGGATGGACTTGACAAGATGAGGAAAACACTAAAAGATTACTTTTACTTTTTAGTGTTCCGTGAAACGGTAGGAATCGCTTCGGTGTCTGTCCGTCCGTCTGTCACAGGCGATTTTCTCTGAAACTATTTGACGCAAAAATATAAAATTTAGCACAGATATAGAGTGTGGTAGCCCAATTATAGACGTGAAGTGTAGAAAGTTGAATTTTAATTCTGGGGGTTAATTTCAGGGGGTAAATTGGGAAATTGAAAAAACATTCCAAGGGCATCGTGTAGGGTTGTCAAATAAAAGCTTATTGAAGCACGAATTCAACAATATGTTTTTTTTATCTATGACATCCCACGTAGACTTCAAGCCTTCCAGTACTAATGTACTGTTGGCATCTGAAGAGAAGGAAAATGTAGCATATGGACACGGGATTTAAAGGATTGGAGGTTGGGACGGGAAGGGAAACCATCTGCAGGCAATTTGTTCCATAACCTGGAGATCCTAGGTATGAATGAGCAAGAGAAGTGGTCTGTTCTAGGCTTTTGTAGCTGGACAGTAAAGGGATGCATGCGTAAAGCGCCTCTTGTTGTTCTGTTAGGAACAGTCAAGGGGGGAATAATACCGGCTAGTTCTTCAGAGCAAGATCCTTGGAAGTACCGGTAGAAAAGGGATAAATCCCCAACAGCGCGATGATGAGCGACCGAAGGGAGTTTTCTTGTGAGGACTGGGTTATTGAAGAGTCGAATATGGCTCTCCTTTGGATAGAATCAACGATGTTAAGTGTCGAAGGTGATGCCGCTCCCCATATGTGGGAGCAGGTTACGTCTTATTTGGGAAACATAGAGAGGAGAAGTATTTTCTGTCTCGAAAGAGAAAACCAAACTTTTTAGCTGCCGATGTGGCTATTGGAGTAATGTGTTTGTGGCAGCTGAGATCATGTTCGAAAGCGACGCCAACAAGATCGAACGTTTCATTGTTCTGTATGGCTTGGCCATTCATGTGGATGGGGTAAGCGTTGCCAGATTTTTTGCGTCACAGGGAGCAAGACTGGATTTTGGAGGCGTTGAACTGAACAAAGTTCTTGGCACCCCAGTCTAAGATTAATTGAAGATCTTGGGAAAAGGATAGGTGCATAAATCGGCGTCTATTATCCAACTCTTGATTCGAGACTTGTCTGGAAAAATGAATATTGGAGTGAAGAGTACTATCGTCAGCATAACTGTGGATGGGATTGGTAGTGGAAGAGAGCAGGTCATTAATGTGAAGAAGAAATAGGGTTGGTGCCAGGACTGAACCTTGGGGGACGCCAGCACTGTTAGGATGGAAGTTAGATGAATGACCGCCAACCACTACAGATATGTGCCGATTAGACAGGAAGCTACCGATTCAGGTACATAGTTTGGTAGGAAAATCGTAAAGAGGTAGTTTGTTGAGGAGTGCGACATGCCACACGTGGTCAAAGGCCTTGGAAATATCAAGAGCAACAATCTGAGATTCGCATTGAAATTCAAGGGACTTGTTCCAGTTATGTGTGACCAAGCTAAGGAGATCAGCTGTGGATCTTTGGTGACGAAATCCATACTATCTGTCATGGAATCGCTTTCTCCATAACTTTGCTGACAACAAAGAGAAGAGAGATAGGTCTATAACTGGATGGAAGGGACTTTGAACCTTTCTTCGGGACAGGCTGCATACGAGCAGTCTTCCAGCTATCTGGGAAGATACCCTTGTTATAAGAGATCCGGAAAAGACGGGTTAAGACGGGTGCAAGTTCTGGAGCGCATCTTTTAGAACAATTGCTGGTATGCCATCCAGACCGGAGGACTTTTTGGTATCAAGATATAGAAGAATGTTTTGAACTTGTTTGACCTTAAGTATTATGTCGGACATTTTGTGGGGTACAGACGTAGCGGTTGGAAGAGCGAAATTGGGGGAGGGATTAGGGTGGAATTTGCAGTGAATTGTTTGGCAAATAGTTCAGCTTTCCCTATAGAGGTGGAGATAATTTCATTGTCAGAGGTCAGGGGAGGAAAAGTGCTTTTACAGAAAGTTTTGGCTAATGTTTTTGGCAAGTGACCAGAAAGATTTACTGCCGTTGAGACAGAAAAGCACTTTATCTTTTATGTATATGATGTATTTTTTATGCATTTTTTAAACATTTTTTGGGAAAACGCTTAAAAATTGCTGTCCCCCACCCTTATCAGCAAAACGATTGCTCAGAAAAGTCTGAAAAAAATCGTGAACAATAAGTATTAGGTGAACATTGAGCAAAATTATCACTTTTACCCTTACACGTTTTTCAAAATTTTTTAATTTGGCTCAGTCGAAACGCTCCCCACTAAGTTCCGCGCATACGCGATATGATACGGCGTTGGTGCCGTCGGCGGCTGGTAGCGCGGTAGATGGGCGGAGATCGGGCGGCCGAGGAATTGCTCAGGTTAAGTGGGGGGCTGATGGCAAGGAACACTAATTGTGCAAGTATAGCTTGCACTTGACCGATTTTTTTTAAATAAACCGACTTCAAAAAAGTAAAAAAACGTATGAAATAATTTTTTTATGTATTTATTAATTATCTTACTGGTAAGCTTATTGTGTTTAAATAACTAGTATTTTAAACTTTGGAGCAGTTCCAACGTACAAGAAGCCGTAATAATGCGCACACACCTTGCGCCGATTTGAAAGTTTACAATTTTGTGCTCAAATTTAAACACTATAAGCTTACCATTAAGCTTATTAATTAACAAATGCGTAAAAATATTATTTCACACTTTTCCGTGCTTTTTTAAAAATTATCCATTTTTTGAAAAGAAAATGTTAACATATGAAAATTATAAATCGTTGAATATACCATAAGTATGCATAGAAGTAGGTATACCAACTCCTTGTTTTAACTAGACCTTGAATCATTACCATATAATACACCTAACAGTACTCATTGACATGTTTTACAACATTACTTAGTGACGCAATTTGTATTGTTAGTTAAACTTAAACAACTAGAGAATTAATTTTATTAGAAATTTCAAATTTCGGTTTGATCGGTATCCTCTTGATTAAATTTACAGTTAGGTAGGATCATATACGTTAAAAAAACTATTTTTAGCGTTTATGGGTATGATTAATGTTTTATTGTAGTTGTGCAAGTTTAGTAACCTAGTATCCTAGACTTTTGTAATTAGCGATATTTAGCTCACTGTTTTTTGCAATTATCAGCTAGTAGAAATTCAAGTCGTTAGCTGGTATACCTATGCTGCGATACCAGAATAAGTTATTGTCAATGATGCAGCTATGTAAGTAAAATTTTCGGTGCATCCAAATTTTAGCTTCAAATTCAAAATTATTTTGCATAAGTAGGAACTTTACAAGTTGGTGCGCGTACCTTTAAGTACGATGAGTAGCAATTAATTTGGCACTAAAGTAATAAATATTAATTTAAGTTTTGAATAAGAAGACAAAATTCCGTGGTAATTAAAGGTGGTGCTAGGTGGGTAGGTAACTATAAAGTGAGCATTTATGCAGTAAAAAAGTGTTTCAATTTTGCTTAATTAGGGGCGTACCGAACTTCAGAGAAAAAGCTTTGCAAACATTTCTCAAAATTTAACAAACCTAAGCGGCGATTGCAGACAGCTTCATCAGTCGTCACATATAAGGAAATAAACTATTTCTCATAAAAAATAAGAAAATCGTTAGTTTGCTAAATCCCTTTTGTCGAATTTTGCGATAAATGATCAATTTTCGATTTTTTTTTCATAAAAATATTATTATGTTATGAGGTATGAATGTATATTTTTTTATTCAATAGGACTTAATACAACCAAAATAAATTGATTTGCCACCCTCTACTTTGTTTCCTCCCCCCAGCAATCAAAAATTGTCATTGCATCGGGTATAGAGAAAGTAAACAACAAAAAAAGAAATGTGGCGATATTTTTAAATAAAAATATGTTATCTACAGCTCCAAAAACTTCGTACCCAACCATGAACGTCGAGCGGAGAGGAGCGCCGGCAACGTTGTGCCGGCAGTATTTTCCAATTAGTTCGACGGTTAACAAACGGGACCGGGAGTCGATTGATGTAATGCAGGTATAGTGCAATAGTACTTCCAATAGTAAGTGAAACCGCAAAAAAAGGTAACGCAGCCGACACCTTTGACGCAACAGAGCCGATAAGGTCTAGCCACAGGCGTCCCAAAATATTCTAACAAATTTAAGATGGGACACAATAAAAAGTTTTAACGGTTTAACCAAATATTACTTATAAGTATATCACAACCTAACTGAATCTGCAAAATCGATGTTTAAACATAGAAATAATTGTATTCGTGGGCGTACCGTCGACCGATAATTAAGACTTTAAACTAATGGCATAAATACGTTGGTATTTTTATGATCGTTGTGTAGTAAGTGTAACTATATTATATTTACACCGTCGTCCGCTCCCCAGGCGCGCACGTATGGGCGTACCTTTATGACACGTGATTTGTCATGATCGAGATCAGCTATTCAGCTGAGAACCAAGGACACACATAATGGCTCGGATGCATTATGCATGTCACTTGCTTGTCGTTATTAGCCAGGGCCACGCCTCTTGACTATAATTATTTGTCCTAAGTTTTTTCCTGGAATTATAACTTATAGACCACTACCTGTCTAAGAAACCATTTTTACCGTTTCGTGAATACCGTTCTGGTCCCTCTAGTCGGTGCAAGACTCCCTTGACCAAGAACGTTGATTTATCCCAAATTAACAAGTACCCAGTATAGATTTCCTACATCTGAGTACAAAAGCCTGCGTCTAATTTCGAGATGCGGAGTGCATGCCCTTCATGCGTTTCACTCAATCGTAACGACAACCACGGAGACCGCCAAACTGAATTTAATTACTAAGGCGGAAGACTTTCGTCCACTTTCCTGTATATATACTCTATTCATGGATTGTCCTGCCAGGCACTCATAGCAAAAAATCCGCCGCTCGGCCCAATTCGCTTAATTGTCCGATTAAAGTTGTTCATTTCTCAGCAGCATTTTGGAATAATTTTCCTCCTTCAAACCATCTTCCCCAAGACTATCCAGGTTGAATCGCCTTACGCGTTACAGCTAGCAAGGTAAAGCCATTCGGCCTGTCCCTTTACTAGTGTCGGAGGTCGGAGGGATCAAGTGCGTCCCGTCCCAAGACGCGAATTTTATAAACAAAGGACATCTTACCTAACACGTCTTTTTTCAGAATTTACTTAGCGGAGTGACGCTCCTCACTAAGCATGTTGAGTTATTGTAACTAATAACTGATTAAGGACAGTTGCTTAGTCTTTAACTGCCACGAACTTTTCGTGAATCCCACTCACAACCTTCCATTTAAACGTTGTAATTTTTTGACGGAGTTTAGATTTCCTGAAGACAACAGCCGAGGCACCGCTGGACGTAAGTGTCGTTGCTAAGGCGGGAGGACGATGGTCGTCCGCTCCCAAGATGCGCGTAGCAAGGACCAGTTAATCTATTCCAATTACAAGTTGAATTTGATTTTGCAAGGTCCGTATAGGTCCTTTAACTGCAATATTTAGTTTTTGTTAGCTTTCCAGGTCCCGAATGGTCTCTGGGAGCACATGGTTTGTCAATGTACCGCGCAAGAATCCCGTTCTTAGTGAAGACACGAAATTTATCTTGTCAACGGATTTGACTGAATTGTTGCGCAAAGAATTTTTTGACAACGATTTTTCATAGAACAAGAATTTTTTAATCCCACCGCAGCAGGCCTCCAGTTCGAGGACAATGCTGCTTTGATATTGGGCGAACTATGACTATTTTGGCTAGCAACCCTTACCTAGCCTTCCACAACCCGGGTTGACGGCTTTACGAGCGATTTGGGTGCGTAGCCTAGCCTGAAACGCGACCGAGAATTTATCTCTTCTTGTTTCTTTGTTTTTCCTTTTTTCTGTTTTTCACTCGACATTTACAGAGTCGAGGCTAGCTGCACACTTGACCGGTACCCTGGATAATCGACAGCCCACTAGGGATCATGAAGTATTCCCAGGTATTTTACATCACCGAAACAGCCGTAAATATTTAGAATTATTCGTTGACTTTGAACATTTAAATCTTTATTAAACTCCGGACATGTCTCGACTGGCCATGCCACGGTCGGTACCGAAGGTAATTCAATATATAATAATTCGCTTTCATGTACCTTAAAAGGTCGCCAAAAAGCCATTATAATAAAAATTTACTTACATAAATCACGTATCTAAAAACAAAAACTTATAATACGCAATTCACTGGTCAAAACCTAAAACTTAAACTGTTTTAAATAAATCATATTTTAAAAAAGCATCTGTCTAGACGTGATGCCTCAATTAACTGGAAATGACTCCGCCCACGGCATGCGATAATATAATATTAGCCTTAGTGGAGAAGAGACAAAACGCATCGTCGCGGCAGGTGTCTCTTCACGAGACAGGCAGCTGCTGTTTGAATTGTATACCTACCGAACCAATCACTAAGAAATTTGCATGAAATGTGAGTTATTGGCTATGCGGTATCGAGCGATCCCGGTATTAGCGGCAGGCCTTTGTCTCGCTTTTTATAGCATTTAAATCCTAAGAATTTATATTTATGAGATTCAGTTTGGTCTGGAAAAAGTGTACCACTGCATTATTTCCCCCACCCTAATACTATGCACGACTAGGGTTGCCACCTTTTTAGAATTGGGAAAAAGGACTTTGAAAAAGGCGGGAAAATTCGCTTTCACCATTTTATCAAAAACTGTATTTTTGGGTTTCCTTTTGGGGCAAATAATATACATATATTTTTTTAAATAAATATTTATTTTTGAAACTTAAATCTATATTTTTCATTTGATTTTCCAGCTTATAACATTTTTTTTGTCATTCTTTATCGTATAATAATTCATTACAGGTATCCTCAAAATTAACAGTAAAATCAAAAGTTCAGCTTTATTTAAAGTAACTATGCACCTGTTTCTTTCTTCTCGCCAATTAATGCCAAAAACAGAAAAATTCGTTCTTCGATTATAGGTTGTGGTTATGTTTGTTTTGTTCTCTTCTCTCTTCGTTTTGATGATGCGGTTGATGGACTTCAGGCGAAACGCACGCAACGTCCATCGACGCGAAAGACGAATAATGCTTTCAGCAGTGTCAGAATATCACGTAAACGTGTGAAACTCACTTTTAATTTTAAAAATTATTTTAACTGCGAAAATGCGCTAGCAAGGTCGTCCGAATATCAGTTTGGGCTTTAAAAAGGACATTTTAAGCTAAAAAAAGCAGAAAGGACAAAACTGCTTAAAAAAGGACTGTCCTTTCCAGAAAAGGACAGGTGGCAACCCTATGCACGACCTTTCTTAAGCGAGAATATCTCAAGCGAACACTAGCGTGCTATCAAATAGTGATCTGTGTTAAATATTCTGTAGTTATTGGTACGATTTTACGAAGTCAGTACTGGTTTAGTATACGAGTTATAAACTTTGCGTAATTATGGATTCAATACCTTAAGGTATGTACTAAACACTTATAATACGCACTTCACTGGTCAAAACCTAAAATTTAACTGTTTTAAATAAATCATATTTTAAAAAAGCATCTGTCTAGACGTGATGCCTCAATTATCTGGAAATGACTCCGCCCACTGCATGCGATAATATAATATTACCCTTAGTGGAAAAAAGATAAACGCATCGTCGCGGCAGGCCGACATAAAGGTGCTGTTTGAACTGTATACCAAATGTATCACTAAGAAATTTGCATGAAATGTGAGTTATTTGCTGTGCGGTATCGAGCGATCCCGGTATTACCGGTCTTTGTCTCGCTTTTTATACCATTTAAATCCTAAGAATTTATATTTATGAGATTGAGTTTGGTCTGGAAAAAGTGCAATACGCCGCGATATTTATTGTGAGGACGGCGTTGGGGCGCGGGTATGAGTAAAGTACGAGTACAAGTGCATAAAAACAGTTTGCTAGGGCATAATGTTCCGAGGTTTATTTTTCCATTTACGGACCTAAAATATGATGGGACTCTCACTGCGAACGACATGTTAATAGTGCAACGCATAAAGTTACAAAAAGCGGCTGCAAACCCTATATTGAGTTTGTAGTAGATTTAATATTTATAACGTGTGCTTGTAATATACCATTTTATCTCTCGCGAAACGACCTTTTCGTACATTTTGGGAAAAAATTAATCCCGATTGGACATTGCGGTCTGAGCAATCTTTACGCAATTATTTATAAAGTGTGCGCGAAAGAATGGAGAATAAAATTCGGCGTGAAGTGAAGGGTAAAAAGGTGTGGCTAACTACAGATGAATCAACAGATTTAAAGAAAAACTCAGTGGTCAATGTGGTAGTTCGAACATTAGATCCACGTAAACCTTCAGTTCCCTATTTACCAGCCAGTAAAAGACTCCACAACTGTACTGGCGAAGCTATAAAAGATTTGGTATTACGTATTCCCCACCCTACAAAAATTTCAAATTGCCCCCATCAGTTACTGATGGGGGATCATCTATGCTTTGTGCGGCTCGTTTACTGAAACAAGTTTGCCCTCATGTAGTACATGTTACGTGTATCTTACATGTATTACATCTTGTAGCAGAACCCATTCGTTCCTGTTACCCAGGTGTGGATGCACTTATAGGGCATACAAAAGCCATATTTCTAAAATCCCGCAAACGGATTCGCCAATTTCATGACAAGTGTCCGAATATTCCAGAACCTCCACAGCCTGTTCTTACAAGATGGGGAACATGGTTGGAAGCTGCGTTTTATTATCGCCAGCATTTTCAACAAGTAAGGTCACTTGTCTTACAATTTAACGCGAAAGAAGTTGCCTCGATCAAAGAAAGTCAGTTAGAATTTCAAGATCCTCAAGTGGAAATTGATCTACAAACTATTTTTAATAACTACCAAGAACTACCCAACGCCATCAGAGCATTACAAAAGTCGTCGTTGTCGTTAGCCGTATCACTACAAATATTAGATAACGTACAAGCAGTACTACAAACTTTAAGTGACGAAATACATTTCCTCATTAGAGACGAATCTAATAGTGTGCTACAAACAAATCCAGATTTGGCTAGACTAAGACAGATTTTTACCACTAATGTTTTTACAGATCAGTCTTTCAAGGACAATTTTAAGTATGCAAATATTATATCGTTATATGTCGAACGGTCGTTTTCCGTATACTGCGATTCCAGAATAAGGTATTGTCAATGATGCAGCTATGTAAGTAAAATTTTCGGTGCATCCAAATTTCAGCTTGAAATTAAAAATTATTTTGCATAAGTAGGAACTTTACAAGTTGGTGCGCGTACCTTTAAGTACGATGATTTAGAGGCAATTAATTTGGCACTAAGGTACCTAATAAATATTAATTTATGTTTTGAATAAGAAGAAAAAATTCCGTGGTAATTAAGGGTGGTGCTAGGTGGCAGAGGCGTACCGCTGGGGGTGGTTTTGGGGTTAACACCCCCCCCCCCCAATTGATCTCTTATAGTAGTTATTATAAACATTATACAGCACGGTAGTATATACATATTTATATAAAAAAAATGGTTTAGTCTACCAAATAACCCCCCCCCCCCCCCTAACCAAAAGTCACGGTCCGCCACTGAGGTGGATAGGTAAGTATAAAGTGAGCATTTATGCAGTAAAAAGTGTTTTTTTTTTAAATCAATTTTGCACCGCGGCGAACATGCCTCAAAAAAAACGACTGTGAAGACATGCGCTATGCTGCAAGTGTTTAGCCGTGCATATTCAGATTTATAATCCTAGTTACTGGGTAAGTATTTTTCTTACTATAATGCATGCTATTATTACGTAGTACTTACATGCAGTTGCGTATTTACGTTTCCAACGCCTATGGTCGGGCAGCGTGTTTTTGAGCTCTAGAAGAGGTATAAATATATATATTTTTATTAAATAAGGCCTAATACAACAAAAAAATTGATTTGCCACTCCCTACTTTGTTCCAACACCCTGGCAGACGAAAATTGTCATTTTATCGGGTTTGCTTGGGTTTGTTTGGGTTTGATATTTGATAATTTTGTGTGTGTGTTCATTCCAGGCAGGTCGGAATATACGTGTGCCGTGGTATTTTACGTGATTTTTGGTTTTTCCTGACAGAACTTTATCCATAAACTTTGCGGAATGATGCGTCAGTGCCAAATGTGGGGAAAAATGGATACTTTTCATCCGGAACTGTCTTTTCAGAGGTTTGCTTGGTGGAATACAGAATACAGGAAAGCCATTATTGTGTCGCGCCGAGACGGAATTATTCTACACACGATTTGTCCTACACACGCTCAATACATGAAGCAAACAAAATGCTAGTTGTGATATGAATAAACGGCAGCATCTCCTCTTGCTGAAGGTCAATGTATTAAACCCTAATGTTAACAAATATTTTAATTTTCTTTCAAATTACAGTCATAAAATTAAAATCAGTTGGGCTTTTAAAAACAAAGTATTTTTGTAAAAAATAAACCTGTTCTTATATGTGGTTCTAATATACCGTCACCTCCGCGGATGACATAGTTTTTGAATGAAGGTGTCCCTTATTAATATAATCATTAATATTTTTTTTCTTGATTAAAAGAATTTGTAACTATTTTTAATCCACTACCATTATTATTTGTAAACAATTCCATAATTTAAGGTAATCTACCGCTTGTGTGCCATTGGGATCTAAAAATTGATTGTTTTAACGATATTTTTGTTTAAACAAAAATAATAAACAATTACCTTTCATCAGTATCTAAGCATCTTCTAAAATCGGTTTCAACATTGTCTTTTTAGAACTTTAAAAAATTTTGGATACTGAGAATAAAAATTGTAATTACCAAATTACATATGTATATGTAGGTACAATATAAACTGGTGATAGAACTGATAGACTGTAACTCATTAAAAAGACTGGGAAAGTACTGGTTTAAATTAAGATTTTCTAGTTGATCGGTTAGGTTTTGATAGTTTTTGTCCTGCTATTCTTTATAATTACATTATTCATTAAAGATTGTTTGTGTTCCAGGTAAAAAGATATTGGCATTATGTTGACCTATATATTTTCCGTTTTTACCGAGTCTTATACGCAATACAAAAAATAGTAGCATAAACATTTACACACTATTGGCATATAGACAAACAAACCGTAGCTTTCTATTTGCATATAATTTACCATTATAAAAATGTTACGCTTGTATCGGGTGACTTTGCAATGAACTTATTTTACCTTGGAAAAATTAGTGTATTTATCTTTATTCTGTTTTTGAATTTTGACAACAAATTTTTAGATTGCGAAGATATCATTTATTTTTTAACACAGCAATAGTAACATTTTTCCGATATAATAGTAGCTGTTTTACCTTGTTCTAGATTGGGGTGATACATATAGATCATGGAAATCTAATTTCCGCATTGTTACTAATATATATTGACTAGTGTTGGGCGATTATGAATTATACAATCGAAGTATTTCGATTATGGCCGAATAATCGATTGTTTCAACCGAGAGATCATTCGATTCGAAATGATCATGTATGGCCGGGGCTACAGCCCCCCCCCCCCCCCGAGCAACGTTCTTGACACACAAAAATTTAAAAAGTGGTACTACTAATTGAAGAAATCCACCAAATTGCATTATTCAACCCCCCCCCCCCCCAAGACAAATCAGCCCCCAAGACAAAATCCTGGTTGCGCCCATGTATGAATGTGTTTTGTTTTAAGAAGAATGGCTCCGGATATCGGCATTCGATAACTCGACTCGATTACCCACTGCTGCCGAACAGAAACGAATTACGATTCGATTCGGGGTCACGTTCACGATAGACGCTCGGGCCTCGGGCACACTCCGGGCGCGCGCTTCAATGATTCAGTCTATTTTAAAATCACATAAAGAATGATGCAAATATTGCCAGACAATCTCTAAGGTCCCTAAGTCATCTTATGCGACATGCGACCAACAATTCTGTTAAAATATGTATTGGTAGTATGATGACGAAGACAAGTGTTATGTTATGTGTTGTTAATGTTATTAATGTATCGAAACGGAATGAAATTCGAAATTATAAAATACCATTCTGAATTCTACGAATCACCCATAATTGGCCGTTCAGGTTGGGTTGATTGGGTTTGATTGGGTATTACTTCATATAATCGAAACGAAATATGAAATAACCTACAATAACTTATTAATTTTGCGCATCATTCATAACCGATTATTCGAGTGATCATTCGATTATTCAAAGCGATTATTTCGATTCATTCGATTATTGAAATATATCGATTATGCCCAACACTAAATTGAAGTTTCCCTGTCAGAGACCCTACCGGCAATACGGTCACATCGAATGAACATGCGCACGACATACGACAACTCCCAACTTTATGTGCACCAGTCTTAATATGCGCCAGCATATTAAGACTTGGAGTCGAAGTTCGAAGTCTTGTGAAAAATGGCAGATTATTGTGTTCATACGTCTTTTAATATATCATTTTTTTCATTCTGAAGTTTGATTGAGAGAAAAATAATCCCAAGAGACTTACTAATTATACTATTAATACATGGTCTAAATGTAATACCTAGATATAATTTGAAATGCATTTAAGTTTATTTAGGCCACGTACCTAATAACCAAATCCTAATAATAATTAGCAAAACTTTTGGGATTAGATTGCTGCATATCATTATTTTGCATATTAACCTTTAAAATCAACTGGGATTGTTTGTGACTGAGTCTAAATAACGGTCTCTGGGGTCGTATGGAGGGAATGAAACTGAAAGCGAGTTATAAAATATAGAAATTATTTATTAAGTAGGTAACTGAAAATCATAAATTAAGGTTAGGCTTAAAATAAATAAGATAATATACTCAGTGGCGTAGCTAGGGGGGGCGGGGGGAGGGGCCCGCCCCGGGTGACACTCTTTAAGGGGTGACACCCGCATCAAACAAAAATCTAAATTATAATAATACAATAGCCTTCCCCGGGTGAGACCCTTTAAGGAGTGACACCCGCATCAAACAAAAATCAAAATTATAACAACACTAGCCTGTCCCGGGTGACACCCTTTAAGGAGTGACACCCGCATCAAACAAAAATCAAAATTATAACAATACAATAGCCTGCCCCGGGTGACACCCTTTAAGGAGTGACACCCGCATCAAACAAAAATCGAAATTATAACAATACAATAGCCTGCCCCGGGTGTCACCCTTTAAGGAACGACACCCGCATCAAACAAAAATCAAAATTATAACAATACAATATCTAGTCTGCCCCGGGTGACACCCTTTAAGGAGTGACACCTGCATCAAACAAAAATCAAAATTATAACAATACAATAGCCTGCCCCGGGTGGCACCCTTTAAGGAGTGACACCCGCATCAAACAAAAATCGAAATTATAACAATACAATGGCCTTCCCCGGGTGACACCCTTTAAGGAGTGACACCCTCATCAAACAAAAATCAAAATTATAACAATATAACAAAAATCGCACATTCGAGGGCAATGGGCTTGTTTAGTTATTTCGCGCTTTCAATACATATGTTAATATTATTGCACAATCAGTCAATCGAAAAACACACACAAAATTACGTCTGTTGGACGGATAATAACTAAAATATTACGTTCAGATTCACTAAGACAGTTTAAGATTTAGTACTGGTTTAAATTAAGATCTTATAGTTGACCAGTTATGTTTTGACAGGTTTTTGTCGTATCATTGTTAATAAGTCGTCATTAAAAACTTATGAAGTATTCTGATATTTCAGCGAATTGCTGGGTTTCCCAATGATTTTCATCTTGGAACGAGTTGCTGTAATCAAATTAGTTCTATTATTGTCGAAAGTACGTACTAAAATTGCCCTTTTCTTTATAAATTTGCGAAAAAGCTCAGAAATAAATTCATAGTATCAAACTTAAATGTCTTATTCTTACACTTGTCAGTTTAAAACTTTTGGTTGTCAAATTAGACCGGACTGGCGTTGGAGAATCTGGCTGTAAAGGTGGATTTATAAACTAAGTTGAGGTTCAGTTGAGGTTGAGGTTCGCAGTTCGTGTAGTTGAAAGTTCGCAGTTGAGCTTTTGGGCCATTTATAAACACAGTTCGCTGCTTTTATTTCATTGGTCCGGGGTAAAGTGAGGTTAATGACAACTGTGACATCATAAACATATTTAGAAAAAATAAAAAGCACACAATCCACAATCGCAATATTTGGAAAAAAATATATGGAAACACAGGCACACCAAACGGAAAAACAATTGTTTTCTTTACAAAATGATGGCAAATGATCGGCAGAGGTGTGGCTTCACCATCACGTGTATTAATTCTGCGTTTTAATTGGTGGGAGCCCAACTGCACCAACTGCGAACATAAAATTTGGTTATCTCGAACTTTACGCCAGCGTAATGGAAACTTCTGAACTGAACTGAACTTTGTTTATAAACGAAAGTACGCGTTTGCGTTTATTTATCTTGAACCTCAACTTCAACCGAACCTCAACTGAACCTCAACTGAGTTTATAAATCCAGTGTTAAGGTTTAAAATTCGACCAAATTGAAAACATTCAGTTTCCCACGGAAAACAACTGAATATAACGGGCAATGCGTTAAATCCAATACAACACCGCCATGATCCCCCAAGGGGAATAAGATTTTTGACAAGTGTCATTTTGACAAAGTTCATTGCAAAATCTTTGTAGCTCATCGTGGGACTACGTCACCCGACGCCATCGTCCCGTTTCATAATGAGCGATGTTTGACCGCTGTTTTGGGGGGTGAATTCCATCAAAAATAATTCTAATATTTTGGAGATAAGCGTTTCGAATGAAGAACTTTTGTATTATGAAATAAAAAAAATGTGCTGGATTAGCCCATTAAAATTAAAATATAAAAAAATTGCACGTTTGTGCGAGCTTCAAAAAGTTGACTTGAAAAACTCTCCAAAATTCAATAAATCTAGCCAATATCAATAATCGTGTTCGGTTAATCCTCGCGGACGAGATCAGACAGACGGCAGATGTGTAACAGCTGATCGACAGAGCACTCCGACGATCGCGGCATTTACCGAACGCAATTTTTAATCTATGTCGAAATCCATTGGGCAACTGGTGCCGTGTCAGTCTATTCCTATCCTCTTCTTTTCTCTACTGTGGAATAGGGACAGAAATTCTCTTTCTCTGTCCCACAGTAGGGAAGGAAGGATACAAATACATTGGCATTGCAGCAGGTTTCTCAATGGAATTCGCTACTGTTTTGTTTTAAAACTGATTTTTGAATTTGAACTGTTTAGGTTTAAAACTCTTTCGGATTAATAACTTTCTAAACCACTATAACCGTTTTTCTGTGTTTTAAACAGGGATCTGAATTTACTAGTGCCTATTATTCAACTAGGACATGAACTTATAATGGAAGATGATGATGAAGCATCATCAAAAGTATACTTTTAAAACGCAGGTCCATGAAATGAAAAAGTTTTATCTTAGACATACATACCTCCGTTATTAATTTTATTATATTCTTCGTTGGTTACCAGACAGTTATAGGAGTTATTTTCATTTTGAAGGGTAATTGTGTGAAAATTGTGGTCATCTACTCTTGCGAAACTCATCACGAAAAAAAACCCAAAACAAGGTACAGCAAGGAAAACGAAATAAATTACAAAGTGGTCAGTCTTTTTGCGACAACAATATTCTTTTCTAAATTAAACAATCCATTCAATCCAATCCCCTTTTTAACCTCATTTTTCATCTAAATATCTAAACAAGTGATCAGCTGATCAGATGTTTGGATTCTCCGTTCAATCGGTCAAAATCCTCCGACGAAAAAGATGAAGCTCAGAGTTCTCTGCCTGGGAATAAACGAACGCGGAGTATTTTTCCTCGGTTCGCTCGAAGACATTTACCGAACGGAATTTTGGCGCGCAGAGGCATCTGAGGCCTCGCCGAGGATTAACCGAACACGCCTAATATATCTATACCAAAACGTAATGCAGACCAGTCAAATAATGTTGGTTAATGAATCCACTTATGGTAAAAGAAATGATGACTGATCAGAAATGTACTGAGAGCGAATGGCGATAGCAAGCGTCTTGGTTATCCCTCCATTGGCGGCGCACCGTAATTAGGTATTCATCATGGATCAAACGATAAAAAGTCAAACGCGAGAAGCGATTGCCAATGTTTATAGGGTCTGTTATGAAGAGGCCATTGTTTTCATTGTTAAAAGGTTTTGTTAAATATTTAAGTAAATTTATAGTGAATATTTTTGTTATATTTATTTACCTTTACCTTTTATTCAGCCAAAAATAATAAGCACGCCCATTTGCGTAGAATTTATTAGAATGGCCTAGCCATTTTTTGTGGCATTTCCCCCTTTCATCTCTGTCACAGACTGATTGCCAAACTTCATACATACTAGTTTATGAATAAAAGTTTGTAAATGTTTCAAGCAAGAATTTTTATGTACATGTAAAATTTTATACCTAGAGATTTGTTTTAATTGTAGGACTCTAGTAATTATTTTTAAAAAAATTATCTATTTTAAATTTTTCCTATTTAAAAATCCAGGAGTATCACAAAAATATAATGATAAAATAGAAATTTTGCCGCCAAAAGTAACCGAAACGGGTTAGTTTGGGCGTGGCACCCAAAAAAATTTTTTTGCTTTCGTACCCTACCATGGGGTGATACCATTGATAGCCCCCTCGGGTGTCACCCACCCTAGCTACGCCACTGAATATACTTACTCTTGCATTTTGCCTTTAAGGGCGGCTTTTCTCCCGAACAGCAGACACATGTTTTATGTTTTTCTTAACATATTTTCCGGAACTACTGCCTATCATTTTGTCATTCAGTGGTCAAGCCCGGTGCCTTGCCAAGTCAGCATAACTCGGCTTACTCCGTAAAGTTAAACAAAATCAAGCTGACCGCTAATGAACAAGAAAGTCGTTATTGCAAAAATAATTTTTTCTACGAGCGTGCGGAAAGTAACTACTTTCAGCACTTGTATGCGTGCTGAAAGTTGCACTTTTTTGCACTACTTCTGAAAATATTTTCAGCACTAGTGCTATACACATAACCTGAGCAAAAAAAAACATCAACAACCACATACCTACACCTAAGAGGGCTTAAGAGGCCCAATTTACCATATTTAGTAAAATATTGGTGGGAAATACCCAAGAAATAACCATCCAAAAATTATGAGTCCACCAAATAATTACAGGGCCTTTCTACTTATATTGTTGGTATTCAATTAAATTTGTGTTATTTACCTATTTGTTGATTGTCACTATTGTCAGTATAGACGTCAAAGTGAAAATACAAAGGTTATTCGACTTTTATCCAACTTTTGAGTAAACAATAGAGATCGAGAAAGAAATTGAGAGAATATGATTGATGGGGTACCGGAAGACATTATTCTCGAAGAAGCCAAGAATGTAAACGTCGAACTGTTCCCAGAAAAATTGAAATACGTTATGCCAAAGAATTGGAAACATTTAGTAAATGGTATGCAAAAAAGAAAACAAACAATTTCAAGAAAAAGAGGTAATTCGAGTATACTTTTCCGACATTTAAAAATCTTCCAAACGATCCACGTTATAGTCCAATAATGTTAAAATCTATATTAAAATTAAAACATAATTTGGATATAAGCAAATATTATAAAGAGATGGCATTTCTCAAGAAAAAATAAGGTAATTATGTAGTATACGGTTTTCAGCTATTTTTGCGTTTTTGGGAAAATTCTTTTATGGTCAAATTCTACTGTCTTTCCTGATTGCAAATATAAGTGCGCACATAATAAATTATGAGCAAACCTGACCACCTTTTTGCTCATCCAACCTGAGCAAAAAGGTGGTCAGGTTTGCCCAGTTTTGATTGATATAGATATATATGTATCTATATCAATCAAAACTGAGCAAACCTGACCACCTTTTTGCTCAGGTTTGCTTGGGTGGTGAGCAAAAAGGTGGTCAGGTTTGCTCATAATTTATTATGTGCGCACTTATATTTGCAATCAGGAAAGACACTAGAATGTAACCATAAAAGAATTTTCCCAAAAAACGCAAAAATAGCTGAAAACCGTATACTACATAATTACCAAAAATAATGTTGGGTTTCAGCCAGAAAAATCTAAAACTCTAACAAGAAACAATATAGAGCAATTTCTGAACGAGGCTCCAGATGATGTATACTTTTGACTAAAGTTGTCACAATAATTGGGGTGGCAGGCGCCTGCCACCATGAAGAATTAACTTATTTGACCCTAGATACTATGGAAGACAAAGAATCTTTAATACATATTATAATCACTGATGAAAAACGGAGATAATAAAACGGGGATATAATAAGCGGGGAACGAAATTTAACTTACTGCGGCCACAAAGTACGCCCATAGAAGATTTTCCTTAAATTACCAAAACGGAAAATGTTCGTCCAACGTGTTGGAATTAACAAGTAGCTGGATACCTGAAACTGCCAAATCCCCAGTTCTACACTGGGCATTGTTTTAGGCGGTCTTCGGACACTCTGCTGGAAGACTGTGGAGTAGACATCACGAATCTTAAACGCCATGGCGGATGGAAGTCCACAGAAGTTGCTGAAAGATATGTGGACGAGTCTTTACAAAACAAAAAAAGAAAATGCACATCGGATCCTCCAGAACCAGGCTACCACTTCCAAATCGCAACAGCCAGCAGCAATTGACCTTCAACTACCTCATGTTGAACAGACACAAGACATAAATGATTCTGAAATGGCAGAAAACCTTTCTATACCAGTTAAAACCAGTTAGGTTCGGCCATAAATTTAATTCAGTTCATTTACCATTGATATTGTTAATAACAAATAAAAATAATATAAGTTTCAATTTTGAATTGTATTTTCACTTTGCCGTCTATACTGAAATAAACTATTTTTAAAAATACCAAAACTAGATAATTTTCTTCCGCTTCGCGTCGTTCGGTCAAGTGCAGTCGCGTGCGGAAAAGTATCACTTTCCGCACTTGTTAAGTAAATAGCTATTTATTTGAATAAGTTGTAATTTTTAAAATAATTTATGAACAAATAACACTAGTTTACAAATTTTAACATTTTTAATATACCTCAGATGAAACCCCTATGTTCTTATTCAGCTACCTTCTACCATGGTGTTCATATTCAATATTGTAAATTTTACAAATTAGCTTAGCAAGTGCTCAGATTGTGCATAAAATGTCTCACAGAGCGTGTAAATTGGATTCTGATCGTTTTTGTTACGTTTGTGGACAATTTATATTCGCAAAAAAAAAGGAATACCTACTTATATCGGAATCACTAAAAACAGCATATCTGCATTGTTTTAGATTTTCAATGAATAATCTGAAAAAAAAGTGGGTGCCACGCGTTTTTTGTAAAAGTTGCAGGAGAACTCTAATGCACTGGGAGAAAAAGCTTATCTGCAATTTGGATCGCCAGTGTTATGGAGAGAGCCCTTAAATCATTGTTTTACAAGTTTTAATTTAATAAAAAATAAATTTTCTTACTGTGACGTGACAGAAATAATTTTCCCTTACCTACTTAGTACCCCGAAATCTATGATAAATTACATATTTCGACGAAGGTATATAAACCGTATAAATTAGAGTAATCAATAAAAGAATCGGTGTTAAATTTTAGTTGGAGAAGATCGAAATTTTCATTTTGTTTTTTTTCAGTAAACTACTCTTATAGGATTTTTTTGGAAAAAACTAATGATTATAATATAATAAATAACAATATATTATATTGTTAGGTTAATAATGTACTATCAAGTTACAAAATTTGAGAAAAATCATCGAGGCCGTTTTTGATCCGGTTGGGTTTGAAAAATTGATATTTTTTATTGATTAAGTATCATCAGTAAACTACCCTTATTATTTGTGGGCGTAGAACAAAATTTAAAAAAGGTTCGAAATATTTGTAAGAGGACCCTAGATATCAAAATTAAACGGGAATAATATGTTAAGCAAACGACATTCATACACTCAGACAAACACACACACGCACAAATATTTTTTTCCAAAACCTCTCACAGTAGAATTTTTGGAGGATAACAATATTTCACGACTAGAGTCTCTGAAAAGAATAAATTGAATGGCAAAAGATCTTTAAAACATTAAAATTAATAAAATGGCAAAACATAAACGCTGCTAAGTTTAAATTTAGATTCTAAAATAAAACAAATAGCTAGAATATTATTACAATAGTAGAAGAGGCCCCGCAAATTAGCATAAATAGCAGGTAAGACTAGAATTCTTGATGACGGTCATTGCTTTCATAATTTATTAAAACTGTAATGGACATTT
This sequence comes from Philopedon plagiatum, assembly GCA_963971165.1. NCBI lineage: Eukaryota > Metazoa > Arthropoda > Insecta > Coleoptera > Curculionidae > Philopedon > Philopedon plagiatum. The sequence goes on along the minus strand of OZ020190.1, from coordinate 96,052,573 downwards.
TTGAAATTTTTATGCTTTTTACCTTATGAAGTAGGAAAGTCGCATTACAACAAGAACTTTTTGATGTACCTATAGTATACGTATAAATTATTGTCAATTTACAAGCAATAAAGTCACACCCAAAGTAAGGAGACAGTGAAAATTGGAAAGTGTATAAGGTAACTGTACTATATCAATACTATTTTTCCATGCGTATCACGTGTTTTACACTACATTAAAAATTGTTATACACCTTGAACAACTGATTTTCAAGGCGCTGAAAAATGTGCAATTAAAAATTGTTTTTTTTTACATTGATCGAGACACGGCAAGAACATATTTTCTTTTTAGATTGTACTTATTAGGCGTGTTAAATACAAATCTTTTCGGTTTTCACATGCAAATTTTCTGCGTCTAGACATTAGCGGTTTGTTAGTTCACCATCATCTTAGCTAAGCCACGTTAATCAGGTCTTTGAGTATTTTTTTGTCCCATCGACTTTTGTCATGCTTTTTAAATAAGTTAGATCAGCTAGTATGAATGGTTAAATAATAGCCACTATTATCCTGTACCTATTATAGTTACTAATAGGGATGTTTCTAAAAATTATATTTTGAATGAAAATTGTTCACATATTTCTTGATATTGCAATTGATGTTGTATGATTTCTATAGTATCTAGTAGCAAAAACGAAGGTCTGTTCTTATTACTAAACAGACAACCACAAGGAAACGTATTTACTTGTAGTATTTTTAATTATTTTATTAGCCCACTAGCAGAAAACGAATAAGTATTATTTAAAATGTCATCAGTTCTAAAAAAAATCAGTATTTCGTTTTATTGTGTTAAAATTGTACCGTTACTAGAAAGCCTTTTTTGCTTCTATGTCCATCCTCTTTGAAAAGGAACTTGACGTTTTAAAAATTTTGACATGGCGATGGCGGTTTCAATATGGGGCCCGAAATTTATAGAGACTCAAATAATCTTACACCGCCGTTGATTAAAATGCAAGAATCTATTAAATCGGCTTAAAATAACTAGGTACTATTTTTACAAGCTATTATTTAACTTCACCTGTTAGTTTGCTTGTATGTATGTATTTAGTATGTTTAGGACAAAATTTGTCATGTCAAATTTTGATTTCAGTATTTAATATTGCAATCAAAAATTCAAATTGTTCTAATTAAGCTAGAGCTTTGAAATGTGGCACACGGTGACAATGCAATATAGTATATTTAATATTGTTCTAAATCCAATATGGCGGACGCCGCAAGATGATGGATTACCTTTTCTTTACAATCCCCTTGACATGTCATTTTAACCCAACATGGCGGACGCCACAATATGGCGGACGCCACAATATGGCGGATTACCTTTTTCTTCACAACCACCTTGATATGGGCATGAAACGAAAGGGTTTGACGAGTAGAATACGATAATCTATGTGACGTCATTCTAAACCCAATATGGCGGACACCACAAGATGACGGATTACCGTTTTCTTCACAATCCCCTTGATATGGCTATCAAATGAAAGGGTTTGGCGAGTAGAATACGATAACAGGTAAAATGTCTTAAAATAATGATGCATTATTAGAAATGCATAGGTTAAGACGTAACTAGAAATTTAAAAATAAAATGTTATAAAAAATATTTTTAAAAACAACCTCTTATTATTATAGATGTGTACTTAAACGAAAAAAAATAACTATAGTTTTTTCATTGTGGCATGGGTGGATCCTAATAAAAGTAGTATCAAAGTTATCACTGAAACAGATATAATATATTATGTTAAATTTATTGTCTTAAAAGCTCGTCGCGAGAATGGAAAGGAAAAAAATACATACCTACTTAGGTATCTACTTACAATTCCTGCCTGTATGAACTTTTCGCGCGCGACGAGCTTTTAAGGCAATAAATTTAACATAATATATTATATCTGTTTCAGTGATAGCTTTGATACTACTTTTATTAGGATCCACCCATGCCACAATGAAAACAATATACTTATTTTTAGTACATTTATAGTACAGGGTTTCGGCACTTTTGCGGGGTATCGCCCTTATTTTTAAAGATAGAGGGTTGCGGTTTTCGCGACAGTGTGCTACTTTTTGATGAAACGAAAGATGGCATAAAAATATTTTTCATGGCCTCCTTCGTTTTTGACATACAGGACGAAATTGATTTTTTTTCCATTTTCGGACCCCCCTCGCATTTCAGTTATCTTATAAAAAAAGTAAAAATGGATCCTATTAGAGTTTTCTACGTAGAATCGAGTGGCGTGGTTAGATTTTCATCAGATGTGATATTTTTCGAGATATTAACCAAATAAATGGTTTTTTAAATGGAACACCCTGTATATTTCTTAACCGTTAAGTTTCCCCTTTCGAGAGCTTTTCAAAAATATATAACACTTTATAGTTATTTTTTATTTTTAGCCCTTAAATCGAACTATTTAATTTTAAACTTTAATTTTGCGTAGTTGGCCGTGTTTAACAAGTGGTTTAACGTCAATTCAGGTATTTAGATTTAAAAAAGAAACTGGTTAAATCCTGTATTTTCATTAATTTATTAAAATTGGTATTATTTTTAACCTACAACAACACTACTTGTTATCTATATATATATATATATATATATATATATATATATATATATATATATATATATATATATATATATATATATATATATATATATATATATATATATATATATAGAAAATCCTAACCAGAACTAAAACTGCTTAGTTTTAAATCATTTGAAAATTAAATTAGTTGTCTTGAATTATTAATAGCAAATAAAAGTCAAATTTAAAAACAAAACATACAAAACTTTAGGTACCTACCTAACGAAAAGAGTTAGTCCATTTAATCCGTTCTAGCTCTTTTCGTTACCTAAAGTTTTGTATGTTTTGTTTTTAAATTTGACTTTTATTTGCTATTAATAATTCAAGACAACTAATTTAAACTTTAAGTGATTAAAAACTAAACAGTTTTAGTTCTGGTTAGGATTTTCTATATATCTAGATAACAAGTAGTGTTGTTGTAGGTTAAAAATAATACCAATTTTAATAAAAAAAAATATAGGAAAATACAGGATTTAACCAGTTTCTTTTTTAAATCTAAATACCTGAACTGACGTTAAACCACTTGTTAAACACGGCCAACTACAAAATTAAAGTTTAAAATTAAATAGTTCGATTTAAGGGCTAAAAGTAAAAAATAACTATAAAGTGTTATATATTTTTGAAAAGCTCTCGAAAGGGGAAACTTAATGGTTAAGAAATATACAGGGTGTTCCATTTAAAAAACCATTTATTTGTTTAATATCTCGAAAAATATCACATCTGATGAAAATCTAACCACGCCACTCGATTCTACGTAGAAAACTCTAATAGGATCCATTTTTACTATTTTTATAAGTTACAAGATAACTGAAATGCGAGGGGGGTCCGAAAATGGAAAAAAATCAATTTCGTCCTGTATGTCAAAAACGAAGGGGGCCATGAAAAATATTTTTATGCCATCTTTCGTTTCATCAAAAAGTAGCACAGTGTCGCGAAAACCGCAACCCTCTATCTTTAAAAATAAGAGAGATACCCCGCAAAAGTGCCGAAAATGGGACACCCTGTACAAGTACCGGAGTATTCGTACTGTTCCGACAAAATCTTGACGTATCCTACATAATTAAACTAAAAATCTTTCTGCCAAATTTACATATCCTATTTCATGTTGGTCAACCATTAAGTTCTGTACGTACAATAGGTATGAAGTACTCTCTGTAAGCCAATAAATTTGCTTACATTCAATTATACTAGATGTTCAAAAGAACATCCGTTATTAGGTGTTCTTAAACAATAAAATGTCTTTTCTTTTTAAAAACTTTAGCCGTGAAAAATCCCGGCTTGGAGATGGTATCACAGGTGTAGCGGATGTCATGAACACATGAACAAAATGAGAACCATCTACGGCATAAAAAATAAAAGAAAAATAACAAACCGCAATGGTTTAGTTTGGAAACTGAAGGTATGTTATATGCATACTAATAAGTATTATTTTTTATTTTAAATTATATTAATTGTTAATAACAAGGCTATCGACTGTATACGTGAAAAAGGTACCAAGCTATTGTTTACCATCTTTTGAGTTTTGTATTACACTGTACTCGATTTGGCATATACATAGTTGCAATATTGCTGTTTCGAGAATAGAGAGATAGCGATAGCAAATTTGCGTATGATCTTGATCAGCTTAAAATTTTTTGTAACTACAATATAAAACTTAAGAAAGTTCAATTATGGCACTCTGCTGGCGGGTGCTACACATTAAAGTCTTAAAATCATATAAATATGGCCGCCTCCTTTACCCCTACCCATATGGTAGGATAAAGTGTACTGTAGATAAGACATGTCAAATATCTTAAAGCTATAAAAATATCTTTATGTTAGATTTTGTCACACGAAATTGTTTATAGTAATATCTAAAGCTAAACAATATATACGGTCATTGACAATTCAAACTTTCAGGTCTAAATGGAAACGCAATGCATATTATCCGAAAATTTCAGTTGTCAGTGACTGTATTATATAGGTATGTATATGCGTGCATTGCACAAACAGACAACAAACGTTATAATAAAAATGTAACAGCAAATCATTATTTTATAGTAAATTAACAAAGTTGGAAATTATCTCTCAAAACGTGTTTAAATAAAAATGTCTCGACTTTTTGTTTTTAAGGATGTGCATCTCCACTGATCATATATTTTATTTTATTTTTGTGGATATAAACGAATAATCTATAGAGATAATAGTTGTTAGTGTTAGAATCTCTTGAAGCTGCAAGTATGGTTGTACGGAAGGTCAAAAATCTAGCGCAAAATCCTTTTTGATACACGATGAAGCATCTATAATCATTGGATTGTCCCCATAATTATTATTAATAAGGAACGGAAAAATCCTACGAGCTCGTCGCAAGGTCATGGGCGCCGTGAAAATATTTTTGTGTAATAAATGTAAAATGAAAACAAATCTACACTTTATTACAATTTATTGGCATTACATGATATAATTAACAATTTTTCAAAGCTCGCTTCAGTAAAACGCGTTCGTTTATAATTAAGAATATCTCTAAGTCTAGAAAAACTTCTTTCGACATCACAACTTGTAACATGAGTGAAACGGAAATGTCAGTCAGTATTTTTAGTTTTCAATGTTTCAAAAATATTTATTATTTCTGAAAATCCTGGAGTTCTTTCTAAGATTTTTGGTATATATGTAGGTACACTTTTAATTTCGGTAGGACATGCTTTCAGCTTGTCTATGGTTGTCTAAAACAAATTAAAATAAATCAAAAGGGGAAGGCTTTGGGTCTCGAACTGTTCAATTACACCTTGAAGATATCCAAAATTTTCAGAAATAAACTTTAAATCATTTTTAAGCGACAGTGCACTTATAACTTCTTTACTTCTTGGTACACTCGAAGCATCATCTTTTAGACTGTCAATAACATTTCTAACTAAGTCGTAATTTGTATGGTAATATATATAGGACGATAACCATGGTCCCCACCTTGCAATAA